>ML788142.1:900342-934338 GCA_009831015.1 Picea engelmannii | reverse complement strand
TTAGTTTTCTACGCGTGTCTTTGAGCTTGCTATTTTCAATCTCAACATGCTTCAATTTTTTAAGATTCTCATCTTCTTGTTGAATTATTTCTACTTCATGATTTTCTTCTTCTTCATTGTCATCTCTTTCAATCCTTGGATGAAGAAATTCAAATTCAACATGTCCTGCTCCTTCACAATTAAAGAAAAAAAACTGACCTCTATTTTCTTCTTTGAAATATGAGATGTTGTAATCTTCAACTTTTTCTTCTTCTTCTGTTTCTTCCCTTGCATAAAGGTATTGTAGCTTGTCCCAAAGCTCTTTTGCTGATGCACATGATCCCACCTCGGATTTCACTAAATCTGTCAATCCATCCAAGATGGTATTTATTGCCAGTTTGTTTGTTGTTCCTTTTTGCTTCCCTCTGAGCTACAGTCTTTGGTTTCTTCAAAGCATTGTATCCTGAAGCAACTGAGAACCAAACATCAGCCCCAAGAGCTTTCAAGTAAGTTTCCATTCTATTTTTCCAGTATTCAAAATTCCTTCCATCAAATGGTGGAATCTCATTTGGAATGTTGTCTTCCATTTCTGCATAGGATCTTCCTTCCAGTGGTTAAACTGTATTGAAGGTAACCCGCTCTGATACCAATTGTTGATACTGAGAGGGGGGTGAATCAGTATCAAGTACAATTTAAAACATTTTTCAACTTATACTTAAACCATTCAACTATATCCAATGAGAAATGAACAATAGTATAAGAGTTACACCAATACACCATAATACACCATGCACAATATATGAGAAATAATCAATAGTTATTGTTCAAGGGAAGTAATGACTTCCAAAGGTAACTACAACTTCCAAATGTAAAGGGATGGATAAACCTCCAAGAGGAAGATACAATCCTCCAATATCAAGAGAGAGTTGAACTCTCCATCCTTTCCCCTTCCTTCCACCCAAGAATATATGAGAGAAAATAAAACTTTACATGAAATCATCACCATCAACCAATCATTACATAGAACTTGATAATGCTTCCCGAGACTTCTTCAATTTCTGAAATTCTTCAATTATTTGAGTACTCTAATCCTGTAGATAATATTACTCAATGTATTCTCTGAAACTCCTCTAATTTTCACTCCTTGAATCCTCCCCAAAAAGAGGTTATAGAAAGAATGGTAGACTTTATTCAATTATGGTCTATTCAGGAGAGTGAACTTGCACAGAATGCCCTGCACTCAATAATTAACATCTGATTCTGAAACTTGCACACATAAAACTACAGTGCGTACTATTTCCAATGAAATTTGTCCCACTTCATTTGTATTCTCTATGAAAAATTTATGACTATTTTACCCGGAACACCTGTTTATTGACTAGCTTTAGGACTGGTCACAAACCCTATCTTCCACAGAGTGTATTTCCATAATTATAACGAATCAAGAGCTGAAATTTTTACCAGAGGTACCTTGATATGGCTTCTCAATACCATAGAGATTTCACCATCTGAAGCATTCTAGAGAAAAAGTTATAGAAAAAATGGTAAGATGACCTGAAAATAACATACCATAGAACACATCACCAAAATACTTCATCCTCCCTTGAAATCCGGTCTTCTTTACTTCTTATTTCCTCTTAAATTCAACTTTTATCAAATGAATGTATAATGATATTTATTTATACCATTTATGTCACTTCCTTTTAACATTAGGACCGACCTGACACTTTCTTATTTTGTAATTCTTTTCTTTAATTATCTTCAGGACCTACATGTACTTCCTTCTTCAATTCACTTTGTCATCTTCAAAAAATTATTTCTCCTCAACCATGAGGATTCACGTGATGTGTCACATACCAGCGGAAACAACATGATATATACTATCCATTCATGGGTGTTGTATATGCATGTGCATTGTCCTTCATGTCCAAATACCTTTATCAATCTTGCGGTCCAAAACCCATGACTACGGTTGACATCAATGACAACAATCAATCTTCCAACACATACTTTTATTTTTCTATACATATATTTTAAAGTATTTTTCCCTTTTGTACTATTGACTCCATTTCCCAATGATCGATATTATGGATTCTCAATAACCCATAGGTGGTTACTTTCCCATATTTGTAGCCAATTATTGATTCTTAAATGGCTAAGTCCTTGTAAATTCTTTCTTGTATATTTGTTTACTTTGTCACGAGTCTACAATACTCATTTTCTTTAGATCCAAAACTCATTGGTCTCAAAAATGCACCCTCTTGTTCCATCGCCCTCGTTTCACACCTATACTTTGAATTTTTCTTGAAATTATTCATTATGGGTTTAAAGGAGTTTTTTTATTCACTCACTATCATTGTGATCCTTAGGTCCAACCAATTCTCCATACTTAGTATATTTTTGATACTTCACTACCTCCGCAATATTCCAACACTTAGTTGATTTTCAAGCTTCACCACGGGTATGTGGGTTCACAATAATTTCATTGTTCATTTCACATACCCCCAATCCTGATTGAGTTCTCATACTTAGTCATTTTTACGAGTTTTCACCGTGTGTCGCAGGTTCACAATCACTCCATATTTTTTTCACATACCTCCGATCCTTTGCCACCCCACGATAAATCTTCGTCTATTCTTGTCACATTCTCTAATGAATATTTAATGTGAATCTCAAAAAAATAAAAAATGGTTAAGTGAAAAAAGATGTAATTAATGGAAACGTCACTAGTACAAAATGAGAGATAAATGATCAAAATCCGCATATAAATGACCACTTTTTAGTTGGTGACCACTAGTCATTAATTAGTAGTCACTTATCACACGACAAAAAATGTGGTCATATTTAGCTTGGTCATTTATAGTTTATCTTGTAGTCATATATTTGGTCATTAATTGTGACAATTAATGACCAAATATGACCACAAGATAAGCTAAATATGACCACATTTTGGTCACATGATAAGTGACTGCTAATTAATGACCAAAGTTGCCATTTGGTCATTTATATGCGAATTTTGGTATTTTTTTGGTCATTTGTTTGGTCATTTATCTCTCACTTTTGTAGTGGTCATTTATCTCTTTTTAGTGGTTTCAGAATATAAATGACTAATGTGGTCATTTTTAGTCATTTTATTTGTGGTCATTGTTAACCAATATAAACGACCAATTTGGTCATTTTTAGTCGTTTTATATGTGTTCATTATTTATTAGTGTTTTTAATGGTGTCCATTATCAATCAATATAAATTAAGCATGATATTATGTCTAAATTAAAAAAAAATCATACAATATTCATGCTCATCTAATACACATGTGAATCATATGAATCATGCAAAGTGACATTAATTAATTACAAATGGTAAATAATATCAAGTACAAACATATAATTTTCAACCACATAAATTATATTATATGAAATGTCAAATAATATTACAATAAATATGAGTTTCCAACTAAAAATACACTAATGGACTAATATTGGTCCATGACAAAAACTGTCTCCATACTTTACATGAAAAATCATCTACATCGATGTCTTTTCAAAATATTACAATGGCCATTGAGCGAATCTTCCCTTGCCTTCGACTATCGATGATAATGCACATGCATCTTACAAAACATGCACAAAACCACCAAGTTAAAATAACATTTAAGCATTACAACAAAAGCTTAACAAAAGTTAAAAAAGATTGGATGTGTTTGAGGATATGAGAAACAATGTATTTTCTAAGGATAGGGATTTAAGATATATGATCCAACCTCTTTGACATAGCAATATATTGCTGATTTGATTTGACATTTTCTATGACTGGATAGTATTTATAATGAAGTTCACCCACATCATTGTCAGACAACTTCTTCCAACCTTGAGGACCCACATAGTACACTGAAGGAAATAACATTCATTACCCATAAGATCATAAAGAAACTACATCTATAATGAAATATATCAAGTATGTCAAATTATAAAATGCTACATACAACTTTCCACACCCCCACTGGCACCATCACAAAATGTTGCATGGTATATAGAGCATCAATCTAGTTTTGTAGCTTCTTCCACTGGCATATCCCAATGATACCTATGTTTGTGATCATAAGACAAGAAAAAAACAATATAAAGTAAACTTCAAACAATAGAAGTTGAGCAAGACTTTATAAATTTCTATCAAACCCTACCCATTGTTCAGGACACCATAAGCATATGGTGAACCAAATCCAATAGAAAAATGTGTTCCCTTAAGTCTTCCGCCTTCATTGTCTACATAATATAGACCATGGCCCTGTGAATTTAAAGCCAATAATAGCATTATTATTCTTGTTAGCACATAATATAAAAAAAATCCACTGTAACATCAATTTTTCTATTATTGTTTCATCCCATCCAACAATCATTGTGCCTACTAACAAACCCATTCCTCGATATGAGTAGAGGATATTGGCCAACAATTTAGAAGCAGTATTTGTCACTAATATTCTCTACTTGTTTTCCATCTCATGTAACCAACATTGTTATGAAAAACAAGCAAATTAAATGTGAACTCTACACAAAATTAAATGTGAACTCTACACAAAATACAATCCAAACATACATGCCTGAAAATCACCCGGAGTTTATCTTTGTGTTTATGAAGCAATTTGGTAGCTCCAAGAAGCATAGTGACATGTGCATCATGCCCATAGGCATGCATTTTTCCAATGTTCACACTCATGTGCTCCCAATCCATAAACTCCTTCACATCACAAGTCAAAACAATGAATTAGTAAAGGCCAATTACAGTAGTTATAAAAACATAAATAGGACAACAATAAAATAAGAATATTGAAACCAAACATAATTTGAATGTTGTATTCAATTGGTTCTAGGATGGAGACATTTATGTTCGTCCATGATGATCATACAAGCTTTCCTAAAGCCTTACGTACCTTTTTCTCCTTGTCAGAGTAAGGTTTTCAATTACAATGGTTTTCAAATGCAGACAAAAGATTTTAGAAGAACAAACTGAACACATATAGAATACATTACATAAACAGTACACTCAACAAAGAATTACTACACTAATACTAGATACAAATTAAATAAGAATCTTACCTTGCAAGTACTCAAAGAATTGTCTTTTAGCATGCTCATGTTCTAGAAGGTAATATCCATATGCATGTGTCCACTTCAACAAACATCTACATTCAACTATCTGTAATGAAAATAATAAGAAGAGAAATTAAGCATTTGGTCATCTCAAAAAAGAAAATAAATAACCAAGCTTCACTAATTCATGTGTTTTAAGTAATATTGTATAGTGTAGAATGATATGTTCCAAGTTTCTAACCAATTCGTAACTTTACATAGAAGATTTATGCAGACAAGTATGTTCACCAAGAGTAAACCATGTACACCAACATAACTCAGAAAAAAAAAATGCATAAAAAGTAGAGAATGGAAGATTACTAATGATAAACAAAAAGTACACAGGTGGTTTAACATCCCTCAAGAAGTTGTCAACAGTCTCACACAATTCCCCAGGGTAGATCTACCTTTCTTTTCCTAGATCTCTCAATACAATCTGTACACAGTTACAGGTTAGGGATGAATATGTTGATGGTGATCCTAATATTCACATAGAATTTGTTACGGACCTAACCCCTCACGTAGGTAGAATTATATATTTCCATGTAATCAAGGTCAATATTAATAAGGCCTAACAATAAGCAAGAATAAGTCTGATGTAAGAAGACCTAATAGAAGCTTCCGCTTCTAGAAGGATCTTCCTCTAGATGGTTCTTTTGATAGACATATTTAGTATAAATATGAGTCGAGAGTATGATAACTTTTGTCTTGGATATTATTGTAATAGAGATCTGCTCTGTTGGAGGTTGCCCCCTCCAAGAGGCAAGTGAACATTGCTCTCAGTAATCAAAGTGCTCTTTCTGGTATTATTCTGGTATCATTTTGGTATTATTGTGCTGTTGTTCTAGTTATATTGTTGTTCATCTACCATTTCTAGCTATTTATTTATGTTCTGCATACTTTTTTATATCCGGAATATTACAAGTGGTATCAGAGCACCTTCCTCGACAGAAAATTGTGGGTTAATTTTTTTCAGGGTAGAGACGTATTCTAGCATCTTTAAGCTATAGAGATCTGTCGTTACATGCATAAAACCACGGTCGGGGATTCATACATGCAAGAAATACAAGTGGTACTTAAGCGCACATTTGTTTGCCACCCTTGTAACCCCTGTTGGTACCTCTTCGAGTGGTAGTGCATCAACCATCACCTGTATACAGATCGGCCTATATCTCCTGAAACCCTCCATAGATAAACCGATCGATCGCCTGACTACTATAGTGCCACCGAGAACAACACTTGGTAAGATACTCTCTAGTACTTGGGTAGTTGGGTAGTACGGCTAAGGGCACGGTCTAGCCTCCTTAGTTGGTGCCCTGAGATATTGAGCCGAGTACTACTGTTGGACCCCGCACATATATCAGAGAGCTATAGCACAGGGAAAACCATTATTTGTAGAACCCTTGAATACCTAACCGTTGGGACGGAAACAAAAAAAGAACAGACAAGATCTATTGTGGTGCAACTGTGTCTCATGCATTCGAGTTGCCAAATTACTACACATTTCTTCCTATTAAGCATTTGGGCATTTCATCACTACAATATTTTTCAGATCGGAGTATAACTCCACAGGAGTAAAAAACAAAACGGAGTTTAGATCCTATTGGCACCATTATTTGATACCTATTCCATTGGATTTCTCTCTTCGCCCTTATCGCAGTCATACCTATCATTTTTTAGCAAAAAAAAAATTGTGGACCCGACCCCCTTCCAACACCCTTATTTGGGCTTTAACCCATTGGATTCAACTCGTCACCCTAATCATTGTGATACACTTCACCCCTAACCCATTTTCTATGTGGTCCCACCCGCCCCTTTTCGTGTTCCCTTGTCATCATGGCCCATACCCATAGCCAAGACTTGAAAGCTCGCTTCAATACCTTGCACTCTAATTTCACCGAAACCCAACAAGAAGTGAAACAACTTAGTGCCAATATTGTCTCCATCAATCAAAAAATGCATTCCTCCATCGTTGCCTCAATCGCAGAACTCAAACAAGACATGACTACCCAACTTGAATCGGTCACTTCAATGATCTGCGCTAAGCTGCATATCCCTACAGATCTTCCCTTATCTAATCCACCTTTGCATACCGAAGGTGAAACTTCCTCTCATTCCCAGAATTTTCATCCCCATCACTTTCAGTGTGACCTATGCCTTCCGCATGTGGATGTGACCAAATTTGATGGATCTGACCCCACTAGCTGGGTAACTCAAATGGAACATTATTTCTCTTTGTATGGCATTACAGATGAGTTGGCCAAACTCCGATATGGTGTTCTCCATCTAGATCAAGAATGTTGGAAATGGTGGTAATGGAAAAAAAATGCCCACCAAGGGTATTTGGCTTGGACACACTTTGTGGCAGAGATTTATGAACGCTTTGACATTGACACCAACCATTCAAGTTGTTTGACAAAGTGGAAACAATCTGGCATAGTGAAAGACTTTATGGCTTCTTTTGACCGACTAGATTTTCGTACAGAGGGCATGTCTAATGCTTTTTTCCGAGAATGTTTTATCAGTGGCCTCAAGGATGAGATTCGTGCTCATGTCCTCATGGCTCGACCTCAGAGCTGGGTGGACGCTACTAAAAGAGCTACGGAAGCACAACAAGTTGTCTCTTCTCAAAACCGCAAACCCTCATTTATTCCTCGCACTAAACCAGTAACTCCCACTCCTCCTTCTACTCCACTAAAGATCCAAAAATTGACCAGGGCTGAAATGGTTGAACGCCAACTCAAAGGCCTTTGTTATAATTGTGATGACAAATATTTTTCAGGACACAAGTGTAAGGAGAAAAATAATTTTATGGACATCTCGGAGGATGTTTTGGAAGAGGATGTTGAATCTCCCCTTATGTCTGTGTCACTTGAACCCACTGACATAAGCCCTCGCTCTGACCCTCCCGAAGTAGGACCGGTCATTTCCCTAAATGCTCTCACTGGCTTCTCTGCTCCCCAAACCCTCAAGCTAATTGGTTACATCAAGCATAGGAAGGTCATCATTCTTGTTGATAGTGGAAGCACCCATAATTTTATTCATCACCACATTTCCCAAGAAACTAATTGCTATATATGTGCAGTCAGTAATTTCCAAATCATGATTGCCAATGGTGGGTCCATGAAATGTAGAGGGCATTGTGAAAATGTGTCTCCAAATTGGTGAATAGCATCTAAAATATCGTATGTTCGTTATAGACATGGGCGGTTGTGACATTGTGTTGGGTGCAGAATGGCTAAGGAATTTGGGTCTCATTCTCATGGAGTCTAAGGAATTAACCATGCAATTTGACCAGGAGGGCCACCAATATAAGTTCCAAGGAATCATCGTCGGTTCCTAGGATATCATTAGTTCCCATCACATGGAAAATCCACTCAAAAAAGGTCATTCTAGAATTATTGCCCAACTCCATGCCATACAAGCCACTGAGACACCCTCTGTGTCGTAGGACCTCCAATCCATCCTCTCTAAACATCAAGTGGTTTTTTCCACTTCCCAGGGACTCCCTCCTTCCTGTGGTGTTCATGATCATTCCATTCCCCTTGTCCCGTGAATTTTTCCTCCCAATATCTATCCCTATCGTCACCCCTTTTCCCAAAAACTGAAATTGAGAAAATGATTCAAAAACTGCTCAACGCAATTGTTATCCCCCCTAGTGTTATCCCCCCTAGTATGAGCCCTTACTCTTCTCTTATAGTCACGGTCCTTAAGAAAGAAGGTTCTTGGTGCATGTGTCATGAGTTTCGTGCCCTCAACAAACTCACCATTAAAGACAAATTTCTCATTCTTGTCATTGATGACCTCTTGGATGAATTGAGTGGCACCTAGTTTTTTACTAAACTTGATCTTCGTTTGGGCTACCACCAAATCCGTATGAAAGAGGCATACATTCCTCAGACTGCCTTTAGAATTCATGAGGGCCACTATGATCTTTTGGTCATGTCATTTGGCTTGTGTAATGCTCCCTCCACTTTCCAAAGCCTCATGAATCATGTCTTCCGTCCTTTTCTCCGTCATTTTGTCTTAGTTTTCTTTGATGATATCCTCATCTATAGAAAAACCTGGACATACCATCTTTCTCATGTGGATCGAATTCTCCAACTACTCTCTCAGCACCAACTTTTCCTCAAACAATCTAAATGTGTTTTTGGTGCCTCGAAAGTCGAGTACTTGGGTTATCTTATGGGCAAGGCCGACGTCAAGGTAGATCCTAAAAATATTGAAGCTATGCAAGATTGGCCTCACCCAAAGACTCTCAAAAGCTTGTGGGGGTTTATAGGTTTAACAAATTATTATCACAAGTTTGTTAAGAATTATGGAAAGATTGTGGCACCTCTCACTACACTCAAAAATAATTCTTTCATTTGGACTCCAGCAGTGGCTCCTGATTTTCAAACCTTGAAGATAGCCATGTGCACCAATCCATTCCTGGCCCTTCCTGATTTCACAAAGACCTTTGTCCTGGAATGTGATGCTTCTAGGAAAGGAATTGGCGTTGTCCTTATGCAATAGGGTCGACCTTTGGCCTTTACCAACAAACAACTATCTGAGAGAAATTTGGGCAAATCAATCTATGAAAAGGAAATGTTGGCTATTATGCATGTCGTGGATCTTTGACGCCCTTATCTATTGGGGAAACACTTCCAAATTAAGACAGATCATCAAAGCCTCAAGTATTTTCTAGAACAACGCATTTCCTCCCCTGAGCAACAAAAATTGGTGACTAAGCTCTTTGGATATGATTATGAGATCATTTACAAGAAAGGCAAAGACAATGTGCTTGTTGATGTACTTTCCTGAAAATGTGAATATGAAGGGTCCATTTTTTTCTCTCTCCTTCATTGTACCTGATTGGCTCCAAGTTGTTTGCCAGGAATGGTTGCAAGATCCCAAAAGTTCACATCTGATACAACAATTGCAATCCAATTCTCCAGTTTCCCCAGGGTACTCTTGGCTCAATGAGGAGCTTCGATACACAGGTCGTTTGTATTTAAGTAAACAGTCAAAACTTAAATCCATGGTACTTTATGAGCTTCTTGCTACACCCACAGCTGGACACTCCGGGTTTACCAAAACCTATGACCAGGTCAATGGTTATCACTAGTTGAATGGTGGTACAACACTCTGTACCATACAGCTACCTGCATGACTCCTTTTGAAGCGGTATATGGACAAAATCCACCTTCAGTTCTCTCATATTTTTCAAGTGTCTCGAAGGTCCAGGCGGTTGACCAAACGCTTACAGTTCGAGAGGCTATTCTTCGTACCCTCAAAGAGAATTTGGTCATGGCCCCAGAATCGCATGAAGAAACAAGCAGATCAAGGTTGCTCTGAACGTCAATTTGCAGAAGGGGATCAAGTGTTTCTTCGACTACAACCGTACAAGAAAAATTCCCTCAAGGTTGACCATTGTCAGAAACTGGGACCCAAATTTTATGGTACTGATACGGTTCTCAAGTGTGTGGGACAGGTGGCCTATTAGTTATCTTTGCCCAGTCATTCTAAGCTCCATCTTGTTTTTCATGTTTCCTGCTTAAAGAAGGTGATTGGAACTAAGTGCCAAACCCAAACCACCCTTCCCGAGTTGGACGAAGAAGGCTCCATTTGGCTACAACCACAAGCAGTTTTAGACCAACGTGAGCGTCGTCTACGTCAGTGAACCATCAAAGAAGTATTAGTCCAGTGGAAAGATACAACTCTAGCAGATGTCACTTGGGAACCAAGTACCATTCTGCAGCAATTTCCTCATCTCAAGCCTTGATAACAAGGTTATTTTTAAAGGGGAGGGCATGTTAGGGACCTAACCCCTCACATAGGTAGAATAATATATTTCCATGTAATAAAGGTCAATATTAATAAGGTCTAGCAATAAGGAAGAATAAGTCCAATGTAAGAAGACCTAATAGAAGCTTTCGCTTCTAGAAGGATCTTCCTCTAGATGGTTCTTTTGATAGACATATTTAGTATAAATAGGAGTCGAGGGTATGCGAACTTTTGTCTTGGATATTATTGTAATAGAGCTCTGCTTTGCTAGAGGTTTCCCCCTCAAAGAGGCAAGTGAACATTGCTCTCAGTAATCAAAGTGTTCTTTTGGGTATTATTCTGGTATCATTTTTGTATTATTGTGGTGTTGTTTTGGTTATATTGTTGTTCATCTGCCATTTTTAGCTATTTATTTCTATTTTGCATACTTTTTTATATCTGGAATATTACATAAGTTTTAGATGTGTATGGAAAAGGGAAGGGTGGAGTGCTTGTGATAGGCCTTGAAGAAATGAACTATATAAACTCTAGTAAATAAATAGATCATATATGTTGAAATTTTTGTTTTACTCTTAATGCCTTAAATCTTCAAATCCATTGTTAACTAGGAACTCTGGCCAAATTATTCCTTGCTTCTCTAACTCATGTGTGATGATCATTTTAATGAGCCCATGATGAAATAAGGATATGTCCACATTCTTAGATTGCCTTTGTATGGTTTTTTCCATTTTGGTTAAGTTATGGAGCAAGTAATAAGGCATATTCAAAGGCTTTTATCCACTCAAGTGTACCAACAATTTTATATGATACAAGAATATGAAGCTAAACCTGCCCTCATAGGTTATATACTTCTGAATTAAAAATGCAATATATTTCCATGGATCTTTAAGCCACATCCTTGAAACCCCTGCTGGCCATTTCAAATCCTTTTGCCTATTTCTTAGAAAAAATGGTGTCCAAATCCTTTCCTCCATAGGCTTATTCTTAAACCATTTTCTCTTGTTTGTGGTAACCCTGTCACTTGTGAAATTAAATGCTCTGAAATATGCAAGATTAGATTACCCACTTGTGCTTGTTCTCCATCAAAGGAAAATGCAAATGCTTTTGAGACTTCAACATTATGCCCATTGAAATTTTCAAAGAAATTTAACCATCCATTCCTTCTCAAAATAACCTTGCTTTCAGGATGGATGTTTTGAAGGTCTAATTCAAATGGCTCAAATCTGATTGCCATTTTTGCACTCTTCAAATTCTGCAATTTTTAATCTCTGTCTTTGCTGTCTTCTGCTTGAAAACTCTGTATGTGTTGTTTTAAACTCTTGTTTGTTGTCCTTTGTTCCTTTAAACTATGTTTATGCTCTGTATGAATTTAGAAACAAGGTCTTATATATATCCCTGTAGTGTATCATATCCAGTTTTTGAAACGAGAAAATATTTTTTTAAGATTTTGTTTCAAATCTAAATAATTCACTACCTTCTGCTGTGAATTATGAGTATGCATATGGAAAAGAAAATGATATACACAGAAGAGGCTTTTACAACAAATTTGTGGCCAATGAATCCATACTTATAGCAAATTTGTATTAAATTTATTGTTCAATAAAAAAAAAATTATGGGCCAAAATTCGTATTGATGACAACTGATGTTTTAGAATTCTATTTTGAAAAGAGGATGTTCTACAGACAGCAATGCGAATAAAACGATTACTACCCACCATGAAAATTCACATTTCTTTGTAGAGGGATGAAAGAATTCGTTGACCTGTCAATTTCTATCAAACCCTAGCTCGAATTTGTAAAGCAGAGGAAAGATCTACATTTGCAGCCTTGCTGTGTTTAATTTTGTATGCTAAGGTTTTCTATAATAGAAATTTTCATCAATAGAGAAAAAAATTCTCAATTTTTCCTCATTATTTATAAATCCCTGATTCCATTAATTTCATTGCAGAATTTGTTGAAGACTAAAGCAGATGAATACTAACCTGTTCCAAGGAGAATTTCACACCTCTGTTCACAATTTTGTTCAAGAAATCCAACTCGAACCCTTCTCTTGTCCAGGAAGTCAAATTCGAATTCACAATTATGGTCCTCTGTTCACAATATGCCCAGGAATTCGAACTCTATTTCTTCTCTTTTTAAAACCCTTTTTTTTATATTTGAAAGCTTGGGAAGGTCGAATAACATAAGGGCAAGTTTTGAAATTGAATAACGAGTTTTATAAACAGAAACCCTTATCGACTTATCACTCCATCACTAGTTTTCTTAAAAGAAGTATGCATACATTTATATAGTGCTCTTTTGTAAACTATCTTTTGAATGCTTGACAGATTATGAATATCTCAGCGAGTTTTGTATTTCACTCAAGATCCCTTTTCATTTGACCTTCACTCTACTTCGATTTCAATAATGCCAAAGCATTTTGAAATTGTGGAACATTCTCTCTTAGCGTTCACATGGATGTTGTCAATGCCTTGGCACTTGGATGATTTGGCACTTGGATGATTTTGGCTAACATATTGCATCTCTTTGGTGTAACATGTGCGTGATGTAGAGGCTCAACAATCTCTCCTCGGTGCATTCGACATCCAACAAAACTTTGACAAGTCTTTGACATATGGATTCTGATATGGCAAATTCTTAGGCATATGTCATAACTCTTAACACTTGTGAGCACTTTCCTTAACGTTGTCTCTCTTGGAAATAATAAGATCTCCACAATTGAATGATTCTTGGTCTCGGTTGGTATGCACAAACCCATCGTGGGCTATTGTATTGATGTAGCCCTCGACAGTATAGAGATTTTACTCTATAAGAAATAGACCCCAAAATCACCATTAAACCTTGTATCATGCCCAAAACCTGGGTCATTTTCAGTGTTAACACCTCCATTCAAAAGTTCCTTATTCTCATCCATTGTTGATGATATTCTTATCCACGGTGTACATTGGTTTGAAAACCATCACAATCCTTTGACCATGTCAATGAAATCGTGATTATTTCTGATTTCAATCCGACGGTCTGGATTCGATCTGGAATGAACTACACCCTGTCGATTTCAACCATGGAAGACAAATTTCCTTACTATGCCACAACTATGGTTTCCCTTCCTCAAATCGAACCAGGTTAACACAGGATTCCATGGTGCAATCGATCCTTCAAATGAACATCAATCTCTTTTCCAGTATGGATCTATCTCGCAGTGCAGAGGTCGACAATCAATGGTACATGTATCTATCCACTGGAATGTAGAATTCCTTAACAAAATCACAAGAAATGATCTATTGCCTTCATTCCAGGAATCAGCATAACTGAAATTCGTTCAACATTGAAGAGTTCTACAACATTTAATCTCTCCTTGCATAGGTATACACAGTATCACATATACCAGATTTAGTCTTGCCTTTGTTAATAATATTAGAACATACATGCAAATAGATCATCGCCGAGAAGGATTCACCTTTTATTGTTTAAAAATAAATAGGCTTACAAAATAGACTCACAAGGAGGAAAGGAGAATCATCACTCACACATAGAGAAAACAATGCATCCATCTGTGCATTTAATAACCGTTGATTTCGTAGCCATAGAAATGGAACTAATGGTATGTACCTATGCTTGCGATGGAAACTGCATGGCTTGCTCATGTTGCCATGGAAACCCTGGAACCCCCTTCTGCCATGAAAAAGCATAAATTATCTGTCGCCCCCTGTCCCCCATGTTCGACCGCTGAAATCGTTCCTTGGATCCAGAGACACCACTTCGTTGTCGGGAGAAAAATGGATAGGAGGCGATACCTTAGTCCCATCTACTTGTTGGCTATCGGGATGGAAAGGAAGTGATTACGCTCACCCCGCCTTTCTATAGTCGTTGGGAGAGAGAGAGGCCAGGGAAAGAACCCATACTATCTCGTTTAGAAGGAGAAGTGGGTGGCACCTCGCCATGGTTGTCGGGGTAGAAAGGGCTAGAGAGAGGGATTAACATCACCTCACCTTTCGTCTGAATCACATTGAGAATCACTATGGGAAGTTGGACCTGTTCATATTTCTGGGTGGAAAAGGAAATCCAAGGCCAATAAATAAGTATAGAATAACATCATAAGTAATAAGGATAAGGGCCAGGGCCAGGGCCAGAGATTTATTTCCTTGGCCACGAGCAACCTCTATTTGTATGCATATGTATGCCTCCCCAAGCAACTTTGTATCATTTCAGCAGTGTTTAAAAAGGTATTGTTCGGAAAATAATATGTATATATATAACAAATATTTTTTTATTATTATTTAAAATATAGTTAATTAATAAATTATATTTTATTTTATTCTTTAGGAAAAAATAAAAATAATAATGTTTTATTATTTATTAAAAGGGAAAATAAAATAAAATCATATGACTCAATAATATAGAGGAATTAAATAGTTTAAGAGGTTAATAATTAGATAAGTTTAAGAACAAAAGACAAGAGAATTTAGATCATAGAGTCAAATTCTACCTATGGAGAGGATAGGTTATATAGTGAAGAGATATGATTAATATTTAAAATAAAGATGTTTGAATTTAAAACGGTAAATAAAATATTTTATGAAAAAAAGTTATCAAATAAAAAACAATAAGATAATTGATTATTTATAAATGAATAAGATAATTGATTATTTATAAATGAAATTAAAAAAAAAATTCAAAGAAAAAAAGAGTAAATTTTATTCATATAGAGAAAATTTACATTCTGAATAATACATGAGAAGACATGCATTTAGTATAGCTAGACTCATCAACAATCCAATCTATCTTGAGAAATCCAGGAGAACCCAACATCTAAGAAAAATATATATTAGATCACGACGAATTAGAGCAAGCCTTGCATAGAAAAAAGAGGGACCGAAAGAATCCCATCACAAAACCACAAGGGCAATCCCAAGAGACAAACCCAAAACCTCGTTGAGAGTAAGCATCAGACAAAATCCCCCAAAAAACTCCAGAAGTCAGGTAGACCAGGTCAGAGCGGCATACAACCTCCCATCGACATGAGGCAAACAAAACCCCGAAATCCATCACTAAAAAACTAAACACGACATCAATTTCATAGAAACAACAAGACAAAGCTCTGAGTATACATCAAACCCTGAACGATCCAACACCGAATAGGGGAAAGACAAAGGAATGAGTGAAAGGCTGCAGAGGAGAGTCCACTCCAGAAAAAAATACTAGCAAAGGTAGCAATGGTTGCCCGAACGACCAAAACACCAGTAGATACACAAACAAGGCATAGGGAGAGGGCACAAGACACCAAGGAAAGCCCCATCTGCACCCCCCAAAGTCCCACGGATGGAAGCCATATAACAAGATCTACCCATAGATCTACCAAGGGATAGATCCTCTGGGAAAGAATTGCTGAGAGACACCTCCAACCAAGAAAAATGAGAAAAATGGATCCCTCGATGTGAATCATCCAACGACGAACCAACGATGCAAACAGATCCAACAACAAATATGTCGATCTGACGATCTCCAACGCATTTGGCACCACCCACACCAGCTTCAATATGCTTTTGTGACTGAGGCAGACTATAGCACCACCTACACTAGCTTTAATCTGCATCGGTGTCTAAGGCAGGCTGTAACTAGGGTAAACCCTAGCCGCGGTCTGGATTTGGCTTCCCTTATCGAACCAAGTTAACAAATTAAAAGTAATTAAGTAAATGATAAAATATTGTTTTTTTTAATAAAAATATTGATTTGAGAAAGGTTGGTGAATTAAATCTGGTAAAATTTTGGTAGTGTGATTGGATTTCAAGGGTTTGTTTTTGTAAGGAGGCTAAGGTTTGAAAATCATGGTAGTCGGGAAGAGACATCGAAAAAGATACAATTGTGTTAAGGGTTGTTGTGGCCTAGGGTAGGTGTGATCCCCGAGTGTTTTTTATGGTTTGGATGCCCTTGGATTATGGTTTCTTAGACCACAGGCTAGTTCATGGTTTGGATGCCCTTGGATTATGGTTTCTTAGACCACAGGCTAGTTCTGCAGGTAATAGACAAGCTAGCAAACAAAACAAAAACAAATTAAAGTTATCAATAAAATTATCAAGGAAGAAAGGGTAAATCAAGGTTAAGGAATTTAAAAAAAAGAACGAGAGTTATTTTGAGAGATAATGAAAAGTATAAAAAGAAGGATTAAGAAGAATAAGGAAATTAGATTAGTGACAAAAATGATAAATGATGAAATTCCAAATATTGTTGAATTTATATGTATATTTTCAAATAAAATTGTTAAGATGTTTTTTTAATTTTAAGGGATTACCTCATAACGCATATGAGTAGTGGGAGAAAATCGAATGACTTTGGTTTCATCAAAGTATTAGATAAATGTTTGGTATTGTATGAATTCTCCACATCAATATAATTATTTTTTAACTCGGGTTTGTTTTTTTTAACAAATTTTTATACTTTTGTATTTTTTAAATTTTTTTAATGTTTTTTTTTAAATAGACATTTTTTTCCATTTTTGATTTTAATTTTAATTTTTATAAATTTTGTTTTTTACTCTTTATTAAATCAATTCATTTCTATTTTAACTTCTTTTTTTATTCTTTTTACTAAATTCTAACACTTGCAGATGGATTGAGAGATCCCCTTTCTAGGGGGTTTCTGGTCTTTGAATCCATCTGTAGTATTAGAATTTAGTAAATTCTACAAATTCATTGTCAAAATTGTAATTTTCCATTGTTGGAGTGACACAACTAAAAATGACCAAATAAATTACCAATTGTTATGTGGTCATTTTTAGTCTAGTTGTATCTCGTGACCAAATTTGGTCATTTATCTTGGCCTTTTTTAGTTTAGTTCTTATCTCGTGACCAAAGTGGTCATTTATCTTGGTCCTTTTTAGTTAGCTCACTTAAAATTTATCAATTTTGGTCATTTATCCCTTGAAAAAACTGTGGTGACCAAATGTTTTGGTCGCTTGGTCACTTATATCTCATTTTGTACTAGTGCGTTCTTGAGACTCTCCTCCATTAATTTCAAGATTATTTTGTATTAATAGCTCTTTGAATCAAGTACTCTGAAGTATTGTATAATAAATGGGATTTCCTTTATAACAACATTTTGAAAAAGGAACATTACAATAGTTCGCCAACTTCATTTAGCATGGAAACCAGAAGGAGAGAGAAGTTTTGTAGGGATACCATAAATTCAATTGGATGAGAAGACCAAAAATTCCAGTGGTCAAGAGCCTATAGATATTATGTGAGATTACAACTTCCTGATAGAAATCTTAATCAGATTTGAACATTCGATATTGCTTCAGTAGGTTCTTTTTCTAAGATATTCGATTGCAAATAACTAATTTCTTATTGTATAGATAAGTTTGATAAGAACCAACGAATAATTCAGTTTCTCGGGGAACCCCCAATTTCTTTAAGTCCTTTTGTATTTAAAATAATTCTTAGACTTCTAGAGGTAACAATTACCTTCAATGGGGATGAAGCTAAACAATTCTTAAAGGCAAGAAATGTTGGATTCAAGCTCTTGCAATAATATCTAGAAGATCCATCCATGATGCCAGAAGACCTATCAATTATCCATGTTAATTTTCTAAGGAACCCCTACCAAGAAATGGCATGGTTGTTTGTCGAGGTGGCTAGAAAAGAATCCACTGCTATTGTTCCTCGTCTGGATCTATACATACTATATTTCTCCATTCATGAAAAAACAGTTTTCAATTGGGCAAAGATTTTTTCTGGTGGACTATCTTTTCAACTGGTAAAATTCAAAACAAGTAAGAAATTCTATATGTCCTCGTATTTACTTTTTCTTATCATGTATAGTCATGTTTTTAAAGGGTTGCATTTATCCAAACACATCAACTGCAAAGTTGACCCAGTTCAGACATGGTACCCTGGCTTATGGAGACAAAAGGCCATGTACCATTTTTACAAAGTGCATAATTCATCTATTTCTCCTTTTAAGAAGCTTGTTTTTGGACCAAGTACTTCAATACTGTCTTTAGAAGCAACAACATTTCTAGATTAAAGAGGAAGTTTCGAAACAATGGAACATTTTAGCATCATCAGGGTTTATATTTCCAAAGAAAGACCCTCATACCTTCCATACTATGTATCAGATAAGATTTTTGTAGCAGAAGTGTGCAGACAATATATATTATGGGTTATTTCTTCCTTGAGAAAAGGAAAAGGAAATTTATCCCTTTGCCTTGGAGGATTGGAGAAATAGTATTGAAAAGTATTACAAACATTGATGAATTTTTGGTTGAATTCGACAAATTGAATTTAAAACTAGTAGATGAAGTCAAAGGGTTCAACCCTAATCAGATGTTCATGAATCATATGATTTATGTGGGTTACAATGTCTCATTTACAAATACATTTTTATTTGGAGAAGATGAAGGGGAAGCCAAAGTCCTCAATCAATTCCTATTGAAAGAAAGCAAGAAGATATTGAAATTGTGGTTAGCACACTAGTACGTTTGGGTCAAATTCTGATGGCGTGTTCGACACAATTGCCACTTTATATTGTCAGGAGAATGAAAAAAAATGGACCCCCTCAAACTTCGTTTCACATGATGTCTCTTTTCTGATGCCATAGAAATCGTCTCTATTGCGACGTTTCATGTGGACACGTGTCATCTTAGATTTGACTGTCCAAACCCCATATAGCCATCTCTACAACAACGTATGAGACATCGGAATTATAATGTCCCATTTCGTCGGTATCCACTACGTGGACGCTATGGGAGCGACGTTACCATATGTTATAATATCGACGTATGGTAACGTCTCCTAACCGACGGTCAGTTATATATCTCTGACGTATGTGCCATGTGAGAGACGTTACCATACGTCGCAATTTTGACTTATAGTAATGTCGCTCAACTGATGACCAGCTATATATATTCAACGTATGTGCCATGGGAACGACGTTACTATACATCTCAATTCCAACTTATAGTAACGTCGCTCAACCGACGGCCAGCTATATATCTCTTACGCATGTGCCATGGGAGCGATGTTACGATACGTCACAATGTCGACGTATGGTAACGCCGCTCAACCGAAAACCAGCTATATATCTCTGACATATGTGCCATGGGAGAGACGTTACCATACGTCACAATTCCGATGTCATGTAGGTTTTTTTTTTTAAATGTCAAATATATATATATATATTTTAATTTTGCAACTAGAAAATTGTAAAATGAAGTAATTCCCTTGTATCATCCTAATAAGGGTATATAGTGAATAACCTATTTAGTGATACTAATATGAATAGATGTAATCATTGAATATGGATTAATACATATGATAATCCCATACAGGTTTTATGTTACCCTTGTTATATCAACTTAATGATCCAGGTGGATATTGGTGGCCACCCACCTATTCCAACTAGCTCCTCATGTCTGTTTTTTGTTTAGCACGTTCTTCTATACTGCTTTGTAATTGTGAGTTCTACACCTCTGGAGTTGTTTGTATCCCCACACATCCTCCACGTGGATACGGGTGGCCTCTCGCCTAATCCAAATGGATTATTTTGTATGTTTTTATGTCAGTGCATCTTGTTGTACTTCTAGGGTTGTTTTGGGGCCCTAAACGTTGTTTTTTTGGCTCGCCATAGTCAAATTGTAGACAAAATTAGAGTTTGATGGAGGAATGTGTAGTTCTTTGAAATACCTTTCCAATGGGCTATCACACACCTAAAACAGAGGTTGTATGCAAAAGTTACGACCCTTGGAAGTTGAGGTACCAACTTACCCATAGGGCCCACATGACTTTTGGTGTTTCACCTTCTAGGGTTAGGTTTTTGGATGTCTAGGGTTTTGGAATTCATGAGTAATAAAAAAAAGGCATCTGGAGTCTCATTTTAATCCATTATGTTCAGATGGATGTGTGTAGAAGCCACATCTCTTCTTAGAGATAGCTACCACCATTCAAGAAAGTGTTTCAATTCTGCAG
Organism: Picea engelmannii; assembly: GCA_009831015.1. Lineage (NCBI taxonomy): Eukaryota > Viridiplantae > Streptophyta > Pinopsida > Pinales > Pinaceae > Picea > Picea engelmannii. The sequence continues at coordinate 913,505 of ML788142.1, read as the reverse complement.
TTTTACAATTTCAGCCTATTTCATTATTTAATAGAAGATATTGTTCACTGGATATTTGTGTTATTCTTCATATCTCTGTGTTTATTGTATTCAGTCTGTTAATCATTTTATTCCACTCCTAAATCTGGATCAGTATCAGAGAGTGTCTCACTATGGTATGTCACCGGATTCCCATGTTGAGTGAGAACTGTGCCCACAACATAGTCAGATGCATCAGTCGAAACCTCAAATGGCTGTTGCAGATTGGGCAAGGAGAGTAAAGATATGAGCACAAGTGATGATTTATATCATCGAATGATCATTGTTTATCCTTCCCCCACACAAACTTGGCCCACCACCCTTGGTCACCTAGTTGAGGGCCCACGTAATATGGGAGAATCCCAACACGAACAATTGGTAGAAGTTGGCTAGTCCCAAAAATATCTTAAGCTCAACCAGTGTGGTCAGGGCTGGCCAGTCATGGAGGACTTGGATCTTAGCTAGATCAAATTTACCCCATGCTCATCAACATTGTATCCCAAGTATTGGACCATTTTCGTGCCAAAAGAGCATTTTTCCAAGCTGGCATAAAGCTTGTGTTGTTCCAGAGTGCTCAAAACCTGTTGAATATGTTGCATGTGCTCCTCCCATGTTCTGATGAAGATGAGGATGTCATCCAAATATACTACCACAAAGGATTTGGTGAAGGGTCTCAATACATCATCCATCAACTTCATGAAAGTGGTTGGTGCATTTGTTAAGCCAAAGGACATGACTAGCCATTCGTAGAGACCTTCTTTAGAATTGAAGGTTGTCTTCCATACATCAGTTGGTTTGATGGGAACCTGGTGGTAGACAGACTTTAGGTCAATATTGTTGAAGAACTTTTCCCCCTTGAGTTGGTCAATAAGGTCATCAATCATGGGAATGGGGTAGTGGTTCCTTACTGTGATATTGTTTAAGGCTCTGTAATCAATGCAGAGTCACCAAGTATTGTCCTTCTTCTGCACCAGTACAATCAGGCTTCTGCAAGGGGAGGAGCTAGGCCTGATGTGCCCCTTTTGAAGAAGCTTTTGGATCCGACACCTGATTTCTTCATTCTCCATCAGCAAGTGTCGATAGACTGGTCCATTAGGTAGAGGTGTGTTGGGGGTCAGATCAATTGGATTCTTGACTTGGTAGTGTGTCGGTACCCCTATAGGTGAGGCACATATGTCTCTGTATTCTTCCACTATCTCGTCCACTTTCTTCTGTTGCAAAGAGAGGCATTGTGTAGAGGCCACAAATGTGGTGGTGACCTTCTGCTTACTGTGAGCATGGATCACAAAGAAGATGAACTTCTCGGTCTATGAAATGACCTTACTACATTTCTTAACAGAAATTAAAGAAATAGCAGTAGGCGACGTGACCTCTGGGGTCCTGTACAATTGTCTATCCAAAGTAATAATAACATTGTGGGGTCTCGACTCATACACAACATGACGCTTCCACAAATATGGTTGTCCTAAAATAACATCACAAAATTCAAGAGGAGCAATATCACACAGTACCTCATCTTTGAAAGGCTTGATTCCATAGGGAAAATGACATTGTTGGCTGACACAGAGATCTCTTCCTTGGAAAATCCAGCTGATCGTGTAGGGTTGCAGGTGTGGTGTCGTTGGCAGGTCCATCTACTTGATGACCTCTGCTGAAATCAGGTTCTTCTGACTACCGTTGTTGACAATGAAATGAATCGAAACCCCCTTGACACACATTTGTGAGTGAAAGAGGCATTCCCCTTCCTCTGGTTATTCTGGTTCACTTGGTCGGACTTTGGTGGTAGTGACAGTGGCACTGGGTTCAACATCGATAATATGCTTCCCTCCTTTAGGATTTGACTCGGAATCAGAATCGGCCTCTGACTCGGAAGCCTTCAGCTTGGCCACGAGGGACAGCTTGGAGCGACATTCTTTGGTGTTGTGCCAAGGAATTTTATGGTACTCAGACCATTTTCACGTGTCCTTCTTCTTCTTCTCATTTCCCTTCTTGTGTTTCATCTTGGACTGGTTTTCCTGAGGGAGGAAATCTCAACTTGTTCCCTTTCTGTGTGGGTTGGATTGCCTTTTCCCTGCTTCGGCTGTGAGGGGTTTGCAGATCCAAACTCTCGTCATTTCTGCTTAAATTTATGCTTGATCTTGACAATGTATCTATAAGTCATGCCCAATGAGGCGATGTCCAGGAAATCCATTTATTTTTGAATGTATATATGCAAACAACCATGGTATTTGAGCACCAAATGACGCTCAAAGTCTTTGATACCCAATTTGGTGTGTAGGGTATGGAAAATATTGGTGAAATCTGGTATTGTCTAGTCCTTTTCTTGACGTAGGGTGGTCCATCTGGTGTATTGGTCCTCGTAGCTTCCAACAGGGTTGTATTGTTCTTTAATGGAATCCTGGAAGGAATCCCATGTAGGGGCCACCACAAACATTTTAGATTCCTCCATGGACCTTTGCTCAGAGTAAGTATCCCACCAATATTTAACATGGGGAACAACCTTGAGGAGTGAAAAAGTGATATTTTCCCTATGGGAAAATTGTGGACTGAAAAATATCCTTCGAGCAGATTCAACCATTTATCTACAGCATCTGCATCTATCAGTCCTTAAAATAATGGAATATCAAAATTTACCTCTACCTTGAAGGGGGTTGCATGGTCGCTTGATGAAGATGCTTCTCCTGTGGGCAGTCGTCGAAGGATCTGTGCGAAGTTGTCCATCATTTCGTTCCTTTGTCATGTGAGGGCTTCCTTGAGAAAAATTTTAAGGATCTCATGATCCATCATCTTTCTTTTCATCCCCCATGGTTTTTTTTTGGGCTCGGTGTGGTCAATCTTGTAATAGATCGATTAGTTTGAGTCCCAACTTCTTGTACCCATATCTTGTCGGGGACATGCACAAAGAAAAATAAATGAAGATCAGATCGCTTTGATACCACTGATCCGGATTTAGGAGCAGAACGAACTAATTAACAGTTTGAATACAATAAACACAGAGATATGAAGAATAACAGAAATATCCAGTGAACAATATATTCTATTAAATAATGAAATAGACTGAAACTGTAGAACTTTAGAACTGAAACACTTGCTCGAATGGTTTTATCTATATCTGAGAAGATATGTGGTTGTTACGTGCATCCATCTGAGAAGAATGGATTACAATGAGACTCCATGGGCCTTTTTTATATTACTCATGAATTCCAAAACCCTAGACATCCAAAAACCTAACCCTAGAAGGTGAAACGTCAAAATTCAAGTGGTCCCTATGGGTAAGTTGGTGTAATTTGGTACCTCAACTTCCAAGGGTCATAATTGTTGCATACGACCTATGTTTTAGGCGCGCGATAGCCCGTTGGAAAGGTATTTCAGAGAGCTACACATTCTTCCATCAAACTCTAACTCTATCTATAGTTTGATTGTGGCGAGCCAAAAAAACAATGTTTAGGGCCCCAAAACGGCCCTAGAAGTAAAAAAATATGTGTTGACATAAAAACATACAAAATAATCTAGTTGGATTAGGTGAGATGCCACCTGTATCCACCTGGAAGATGTGTGGGGCTTCAGACAACCCCAGAAGTGTAGAACTCACAATTACAAAGCAATACATAAGAACATGTTGAACAAAAAACATACACAGGGATCCAGTTGGAATAGGTGGGTGGCCACCAATATCCACCTAGATCACTTAATGAATAGGATAGTACTTATACCATTATCTCTACTAGTTACCTATGATAAGGTAATTAAACCCATATATATACTTTGAACCTATTTGATTACTCGATATAAGCTCATGATTTTTCATGGTCTTACTTCACAGCTTTCATATCATAATAATGTGATAAGCTTATATGTGGTGTTGAGATTAACCCTATGTGTTTATCCGTAATCAATTACACACGTTAATAGTAATGATTATACTGTACTTAAGTTGGTAATCTAGTAATCAATACAAGCATGTGATATGTGCTGGTATACACAACTTATACGTTGAATATGATAGTAAGCATTGCTTATTACGATACCTTATTTATGGTTATTACTATGGATATTACACTCTTCTTTGTATTATAGTTGTACCAACATTAGGTAATTATAGTGAAAGTCGTGTAATACAATTTGACCTATATGAATAATTACACATAATACCTAAGGTTCAACATATCACTTACAACTTACATTGGTTCCATATCAGTTATATATGACATTCTTATTTCACATAATCTATGCCATTATATATACATTTAATGATCTATCCCTATTCAAGAAGATGGAACTCATATTGTTGTGATCATACCATATTCATACCTATCAACTTATGGTAATAGAAGTGATTCATGGGATTTACTTGTGTTTCTACATATGAGATACAAGGAGCTTTGTACACATATGATGTAAGCTTATTTCCATTCACCTATATGTGGTAATGTGAATTCCCCTTTATTCCATATTCATTGCACTCATTGGGTACATACATAACACAATAGGAGTAAATAAGGCTATATAGGTATTACTAGTCAATGCTATTGGTTCATATGAGTATCAATTAAATGGAAATCATCCATGCAATGGTTGTATAAACTCTACTTCCAAATTAGAATGGTTCCAGTAGTAGGCTTACCATTGAATAGGCATGAATAAGGGAAAGCAATACAACTGGTAACCTATAATGGCAGCTTATTAGAAAAACAAGGCAATCACCTTTCCATATAGACCATACTAGTAACATGGTATCATTACTTATGAAGAGCTTGCTTAACCCTATTGGATACAGTGCACCTAGTAATCCTTACATATATGGGAAGAGTACTACTACCATAGCTTATGAATCACACTACTTACTCGTCATAATGGTATTGAGACGGGTTCATCACGTATCCAGAACATAGGAATACAACTAATGGTAATCATTGAATATGATAGAATGATTGCAATAAGTATACCAACAACATGGAGATTGCAGTTATTACTGAGAAGTCGTGTGTAAATACAAGGAATATGATACCAATAATATAAGGGATATAGTAGTAACTGCAACATATGGTAATCATAGCTATCAGGAATACAAGCTTACTAGTCTAATCAAGCTTACATGTTGTCTTCATATTACAAAGATTAAACATGTGATACAATAACAACCATGATGATTGGTTATAGTTGGTCCATTACAGATATAGGAATCTTGTACAAACTACATAATGGTTCATAAATAAGAGAGAATAGATTGAATATCATGAATATAATGGAGATAGTACTATGTTCACCTATAAGCAGAAAGGTCTCATATTATGATGGGAATACTAGACTATATATTATGGATAAATAGTATAGCTTAACTAAGCCGAGTAATTAGGCATATATAGTATCTATACCATAATAACAACTTGGTATTGCTTTACCCCTTATATACATTTTCTATCCTAAGTTGATGACTAGAATCATAGGTTATATCATAAGATAGTATGACTACCATTGATCCTTGATTAGAGTTCTAGTATTAAAAACCTTGTAACCATTTGGTGTATGTAATGATTATACCAATATATAATCTTTCAACATATATGGAACCATAAGCAGCTAGTATCACAAGTACGTATTTCCTATATAAACGAATAAGTGTTTCAAGCCCATTACTCTACTCATATTAGTAAAGTTGGAATCACTTGTAATCATTGCACGTATTGGTTAGTTACGCACATTAATCTCATTGGAATAACTCTTATTAGTATATGCATTAATCATAATCAATATTGTATATATACGAGTACAAGCAGGAACACTATCAATAAGCAATGGGAAATGAAGCAGGAATCATCATATCACTTCTATTACAAACAACTCTTAACTACATAGTATAGCTTATAACACATCTTCATTATGGAATCACATATGTAGAAGCAAACACCTTATGAACGTATACAAGCTGGTATATCTTACTACTAGTGAAATATGGATAAGTAACCTTTGTTCGTTTTGAATATATATGGGATTGATACACCTTATCATTTATCACAAGTATAAAGCTCGCTATTACTCATATTAAGATTGTATTAGAGCTGGAATATGCCTAATAAGTAACCCTTATTGTTCACAGGGTAGCATAACATAAGCTTATCTATGTAACACCATTGTTATGGAACATCTTATCTCTATAATTGCTTGCAACTTTAAGCTTCATAGCACATACATTAGTAGAAGCAGCTCTAGTATTCAACAAGGTTATGGGTATCCTATAGTGTTATATATGTAAGGGTTCTAGTGCAATACTAGTAATAAAACTCATTTTTACACAAGTATGCGTAGTAACATAGTCTCACCATATGAAATCAATGGTTAAGGACATATAACTTACCTTATTTCCATAATATTGAATGCTAGTGTATCACCTGTAGTTAAGCTTGGAGTTACACTACTAGTATAAGCTCATATTACTCATAGCACTATGGATCCCATTGATCTAAGTATAATGGTATTGGAACTATCATTACCTATTGCCTCTTTTGACCTTATTGAGTGACCATATCAGTCGTATGAGCCTATGAATGCAAGGATCAATGGGTACACATATAAGCAATGGAAATACTAATACAACACAATACACATGTTACTATGTCTTCTTTGTGAATATGCCATTACTTATAGCTAACATATGTGTAGAGAAAGCAAAGGAATTAGTAGCATAATATAGGTGATAGTACTAGTGATTACAATACACTTGAATACTATGAGCTCTTGATTCTTATGGTAACTATGTAGTGAATTGTTGCTAGTATTGATTACTTCTCTACTTGGATACTAAGTTGTTTTATATTATGGATAGTATGTAGTGAATACTTGCATGTTGATTACACATATTGTTGTTCTTGGATAGTAAGTTGCTCGATATTACTTATGGAAACAACGTGAATCAGTTTAATGTTAGTATTGAACCTGCTTGAGATAGTGATAACAAAATACCATGTATTAGATGTGTATAAACATGTAACCATTTCTTATGAGCTATTACCATTGATGATCTATGATTAACAAGTTGTGATTGCTCTGTGTTGCCTGTTTTAGCTACTAGTTTTACACAAGCCTTATTATATCCATATTAAGTAGGATCGAACTAACTCTACTCACTCTACATGGTATGCCCTATCTATTCCATATCTGTATTTGTATTACTATATTACTGGTTGAATTGGAGTCATGTCACTAATTAGGAGAATACATGGAGTTATCAGATATTTTCTGCTTATTCATACTGGTTTAACCTATCTCTATAAGCCAAGCCATATCACTCTATTCATTTATGCTATCCCATTTATTATGGATGAATCGTGATCTTTACCTAACCTAATTACAACTCAATAAAGGTCATGTTCTGAGTGCTTGTACGTATTTACCATATTCATTACCAGTGTTCTATGATAGTGACATAGATTCTAGTGGTTACATGTAACTAATGAAATTGGACAGTACTCTTAGCTTATTTAAGTTGATGAAGTTCACACATTGGAACCTATGCTATTAGATCTGTATGTTTATTATAGGAATCCAACCTATTTGAATCAATACTAGTAAATAGCTCAGCATAAGCATAATGTACGTTATTTCCATAATCTATACCTTACATAGGATATTAGTAATAAGGAGCTTTGATATGCCTCTTTCTATATATCCAACACTATGTTCATCCTTTACTCACATGTATCCATGCTCGTCAGTCTGATACACGCCCTGATATAGAAATCATTGGCATATAGGGTAGTCATATTACCTTAAATATGTAATTAACATATATTATTCACTATTCATAGATTGGATTACCTTTATTCCATAATGATATTTTGTTACTAGTATTATAGGTTTGAATTCATTGACTATAACAATGATCATACTTAATCCAATATGTTATGGTAATTGATTATGTCTAATATGTAAGCCCAGTTTCACTTGTACTACTAATATCGTTGCTCATATGTCACACGGTCCTTATAGCTCTATCAATATTCTAGCTTATCATTGAAAGTTGTGATCACCTCATTATTCAGTTCCATGAGTGTTACTATTAAAGCTGACAAAGGTCATCGGATATAGTATTTTTTCCATGAGCGATACACTAGTAAAGTATATGGTTACATCAAGGGTTGATACATGCTTACAATGGCTGAAATAAAATCACTAGAGTTATAACTCATATGGAATAAAAAGAGCATATGGGCTAAGTGTATCCATAATGTTACATATATTGTTACGACTATTAAGCATGATTACTCTATTACAACTCATAAGGATATGGAATACTAGTAATTAGAGATCAAGCATAAGTAATGGTTACCTTATTACCGTAATCTCTTACATGTTATAGTTATAAGGGTAACGATACTATCATAGATGAAGAATGGGCTTGTATTACTCACCATATAAATAGGTTCATCATAAGAAATGGAAATCATAGATATAAGTATGTAATCATACTAGTAGAAGCATAGTTAAACAAAGGATATCAGTACTTATTAGTCATGTTAAAGATTTATTCGAATCATAGCACTTGTCTGAATTAGACATGCCATGTTATTCTGAATTGAACACACAGTATCCATAATCAATGTGATTAGATTCAATATGGATTAGCTTATAGTTAATAGTTGATGTCATTGCCTCAATAAGATTGGTGTAATACAAGTAATAAGCTAGTTAGTCTTAATATTCATATTGTATCTTCCTAATAATGATACCACTCTAATCATACATAATCTTCATAGTGAGTTCGATAAGCGGTAGATACGAGTTATGCTTTGAGTGCCATATCATGTAGTTTCCATATCATGAGCTTAGTAATAGAGAGCTTAGTATGATTCTAGGCATTGTGTTGTTTAGTGATGTTTGACATAGGCTAAGAATATAAAGAATAATGGTCACAAGAAGGTGTGAGGAGGCTTCCTAGAGTAGTGTGCCCTTGGTCAAAGTCGTAGGAAAATTGTTAGAATTAGGAAAAAATAGAAACAAATAATGCCTTTTTATTTTTCTGTTCACAAGATCAACATATATGAGAAAAGAAATAAACATATCTAAATTAAATTCTGAGTATGAACAAAATTTCTGAGTGAAAATACAAACCTCAAGATTACCTCCTTATCTAAGAAATATGCACTTGTCACATGTGTGGATGAAAACCTTTATAATATGCTCAGAAATAGTTTTAGGTTCATGGATCAAACCTCTAGGGTTTGATCTATGTCACAAGGACTTAGGAACAATTTTTCCAAGGTATAGACCATCACAAGAAAAATGTAGCAAGTACTCCACAAGAAGGGACAACAAGGTATTGACCATAGCTAATAAAATGAAACCAGGTACCCCACAAGAAGGGACAACAAGAACTCCAAAAACTGAGACAACAAAACTCTCCATATCAAACAAGCAAACCCTCCATAACAAACAGTCCATATAAAACCCTCCATAACTGAAAAGAAGGAAGCATTGGATAAACACTCCAAACAATACCAAGACCAATACAAAATTCAAATCTAAAACTGTTACACCAAATGGGGAGGTTGAACCAACAAACCTAGATCTGAAACTGTTACATCAAATGGAGAGGCTGCACCAACAAAACTCATATCTAAAACTGTTACATCAAACAAAGAGGCCGCACCAACAAACACAACTCATATCTAAAACTTTTACATCGAATGGAGAGGCTGCACCAACAAAACAAAACTCATATCTGAAAAGATAGTCCAAAAAGGAGGTCGCACCATCATCAAGAGAGAACAATTGAGGTAGTCGCAGCAAATAGGAGAGTGAGGAGTGAGTGAGTGTGAGTGTGAGGGGTTAGGGAAATTTAAAATCATAATTAAATATTGACATTTAATTAATCTAAATATTAATTAAAATGTCAATTAATATTAATATTAATTATAAAACCCCTAAACACATATAAAAACCCAATCACATAAATAAAACCTCAATCATATAAAACAACAAGGGGGTACCTTTTAAGACAAAGTCAAGGGGGGTCCATAATGGAAAAAAATATCCACGTGACTCTCATAATGACCTATAAACTTTATCATCACTGCATAAGGGGGTCCATCAACAATGTGGTCATGTCCATATTCATAAGCACTCCTAGGTCTGATGGACCATACCAGGAGAGAGGAAGAGGATCACACATCAACACATCTTGGTATTATACTAAGATCTACCTGGTCAAAGAACAGGTTGCCCCAGAACACATCTAGGGTCTTATCCACCAAGATACAAGACCAAGGATCAACCCATGCATTAGGAAAGGGTTCCCTGGAACACATCCAGGGGCCCTAGAACACCTCTAGGTATGCATATCAACCACCAAGGAAGACATCCAAGGATCAATCCAAGCACTGAGAAAGGATTCCCTGGAACACATCTAGGGACTTATATAAACCACCAAGGAGCATATCCAAGTATCAATCCAAGCACTGAGCAAGGATGATCCCTTAGGAACCTACATTTGGATGACATTTGCTTCTCAAAAGGAAGTGAGAAGATGCCTAAAGTTCCCAATGATGGATCTAATCAACTTAGGGTTTCCCGCAAAGATAGTTTGCTAAATACTAGTTCACACTTCTCATTAGTTAATTCAATACATCTTGATACCTTTTTATAAAAGAAGGATGTTAAGGAAAGTGTTTTTTAGCTTAATATTATTTCGTTGGAAGCTCTAATTTTTGCAACCCCATCATAACCCAAAAACTCACTCCCTTTAACCTAAGTTGTCCTCTATTTTATGATGGTTATATTGAGTCTTGCACTAAAGAGAGGAGATGTTATATCCATGTTATTCTAATTGAGATAGATAGACATACTACTTAGCTTCCATCTTGTACCAAAGGAGAAAAATTGTGTTGTTGCGTAAAGGAGGACCATTTGGAGGCGAAGAGATAGTGAGATTGCAATGAACCGTTTGGAGGCCCAAACATCATGAGATTGCAATGCACCCAAGTTGAAATGACTGTTTGAGGCGAAAATATGTGAGATTGTAGTGCACCCTTTGGAGTGTCAGATCAGATCAGATTATGATTAGGGTTATATTCTATATTTTCTGGGAAGGTGTGGAGATCAAAAAATGCATTGTAAAGAGAACATCATTTGCATTCATTTTTCCTTTGATTGAACTGTTTAGGTATAAACTCAAAGAAAAATAGTTTTAATCAATTTTGGAGAGTCGGGTATTATGATGTCCAAAATGAACAAAAGTGATCTTTACCAGGTGGCATGTATCATGTTCAAGTACATCCAAAATTCCTCCATTCTAATGCGACTTCCCACATGTGGGAATTTGGAGATATTTCAAAGTTGCTTGATAATTTAGTTGGAGATTTTCAAAATGGTGCAACTTTTGTCATTGTGGACAAAATTCAAAACCCTAGGGACAATATTCCAACTCTTCATTTCCAAGATAATGGAAGTGGAATGGATCTCGATTGCATGCGTAAATGTATGATCTTAGGTTACTAAGTGAAAACTAATAGCACAAATATAGGACGATATGGAAGTGGATTCAATACAAGTACAATGAGATTAGGTGAAAATGTGATTGTTTTCATTCACTTTGCTCATGGAAGCCCTGCTACATAGAGTATTGGGCTCCTTTCTTACACATTTTTGAGGAGAAATATTCACATTTGTTAAGGAATTTAGTTCTTTATGAGCATCAGATTGTATATTCCCATCAATACATTCCAAAATAACTCTAGAAAAGAATTAGAAACAAAAATTACATGAATAGCATAAAGGATGTCCTCAACTTGGGATCTCTTTCCTCCATCATGGCCTCTGTGGTGTTGAATAAACATTTCCATTAAGACAAAGGTGAGGAAAATTTGAAGTACCCCACAATCCCAACAGTGTACACGGGTGGTTGGGTATGTTACAATTGGTATCAGATCCAAGATTACAACACTAGGGGTTGTATGGGCTCAAGGGAAATGAATGAAAATGATTTTGGCGTTTAGCATTTGAAAAAGAATAAGAAAAAAACATGCTTAAAGCCTTTCCACCTAAAACAGTCATTTCAAATCGGGTGTACTGTAATCTCATGATGTTTGGGCCTCCAAATGGTTCATTGCAATCTCACTATCTCTCCGCCTCCAAACGGTCCTTTCAATTTAAGTGCACTGCAATCTCATAATCTCTAAGCCTCCAAATGGTCATAATGTTCATTTTATTAGGTTCCATTCCTCCAAATATCTTGTCACCAGACCCAGATATTGATGTAGACCATGACCTAGACCACCACATATAGATATATATAGATTTAGGCGTTGACCTAGAGCTTGATATAGACCATAACATAGACCCCCCTAGTTCCATCTAAGCTTAGGAATAACTTATACTCAATCCTTAACCCTATATTAACTCAAGCCATGAAAATGATGGAATATATTAATTTTTCTTTCTATGGAAATATAATAGAGGAAAGATTGATCTAAAGTGTTTCTCTCAAACAAAGATACTTTATGTTGAAAAATGACTAGCAAATTATAATTAAATTTAAAAATTGGTACCTCTTCAAAATATGTGATTTGGAGTTGGATCTAGAACTTTGTACCATGATTTCACTACATCCACACCTCCAAATGGTTATATGTCCATTTCATTGAATCCATTGTTATCTTGTGATTATTTCTTTGTCTCCCATTCACTCTCTCCATCATTGTGAGTGAACGGGTGACAAATAAATAGTGATTTGACAATGATGGATTGAATGAAAGGGACATCTGACCTTTTGGATGTGTGGATGTAGTGAAATCATGGTAAAATGTTTGGGAGGGTAGGAATTACTTATGATTATTATGATATTTTATTTTGATGAGGTGACATAGATGTGTAATAAGGGGAGAGGGAGAGAAGGGGAGGGAGGGAGAGATCCAACAAGTGTTGTAATTTTAATTATTAATGGAACCAATAACATGCACCTCATTTTTTCATATTTATTCTCTCCATTTCCATTGTTGTGTCAGCTAGCCCCCCTCTGTTTGGGGTTCAGGGGCTAGAGGGGGAGAGAGAGAGGGAGAGGGAGGAGGTAAAGAGAGATAGGGAGGTAGAGAAAGGTAAAGAGAGAGAGGGAAAGAGGGATAAAGAGAGAGAGGGGTAGGGGGGGATGGAGA
>ML788142.1:885661-900199 GCA_009831015.1 Picea engelmannii | reverse complement strand
AAGAGAGGGAGTGGAAGAGAAGGGGAAGAGGCTAGAATGTCTGAGAGTGTGAGAGGGATAGAGAGAGATAGTGTCAAAGTGTGAGAGGGATATAGAGTGGGGGGGTAAAGAGAGAGAGAGAGTGAAGAAGGGGGGAGAGATAAGAAAATATGAGTGAAGAGCATAAGATGTCCATGCCTGTGTGCCTCAATGTTATACCATGTAACCTATAAATTGAGCATGAGAGGATGTGTAATTAGGACAAAATTTGGATGAAAATACATATAATTTGATGGAAATGGATGATTAAAATATATATTAGGGCTTGATAACATTCTATGTGAATTCTATAAGAATGTGGGTAACTAATAAGCATTAAGTTAAATTTTAGCCATGACTTTTGTTAACTCAAAATCAAAATAAAGGTGATTTAGCACACATGTAAGGACCTTTGTGACCTTGGAATAGGAGGAAAATAAGTTTAAAAATGATTTAAGTAGTAAAATATCAATTCATTCACATGCCCAATGTCTCGACAAAAAACAAACTCTATGATTTTTTTAATAATGAATGCACCACATCCTAAGGAGTCATATATATTTTTCAAATAGTAACCTATCTCGTGTAAATATGTTATTGAGCAATGTCTAGCTAATAAATTACATTCTATCAAATATGGAAATCTTGCCCATCTACAAATAATAACACCAGGCCTATTGTTAATCAATGGAAAATGGTGGAACTTCTCAAACTCAACATTGAATTAATGACATGTTCTTGGCTTGTTTGTTTGCTTAGGATTTTTTCTTGGCTTGTTTGAATGGTTGAAGTGTAAGTTTGAGGAAATGTTTAGGGAATAATTGCAATAGTTCTAAGATCCAAGGAACTAAAGGATTTAGATTGAGGGATGGTCAAGCGATGGAACCATGATTTAGTTCGGTCATGGATTGTAGGAAAAAATTCAGGAATCCCATAAATCACTAAGGGGAGTCATGTTAGGGTACCAATAAGTCGATACCTAGTTTTCATTGTGAAATTACATATGAAAAATGTAAGGTAAAACTCAAGCAGAAGACATAAAGGAAGGGAAAGTCCTAGAGGGATCTTCTAAAAACCCTTCTAAGAGGTTAAAAGCCCTTCTAAGAGGCTAAAAAGGAATGAAAATGATCGAAAGAAACTACCATTTTTGGCGGCATGTTCGGAGCTAAATTGTCTCCACTCCATGATGCAGTCACTGTCGGATAGTGGACAGATAAGTCCTCCTTTGTCGGTGTGGGGAGTTGTCAGGTCTTCTCTATCTCTAGACATTGTTGTCGTGGGGTTTTTCCTATCTCTCGGCCTCCTCTATCAAATTATGTTGTTGTAATACCTTTCCTCTATGGATTGAGTATGTGTGGGGTTTGATTTCGTGGGGTTTTGGCAGCCAAATCTGAGATGAAAAATCAGTATATGGGGTTTGGACGATCAAATCCAATATGACACGTGTCTACATGAAACGTCATAATAGAGACGATATCTATGGCGTCGTAAAAGTGACGTCATGTGAAATGACATTTGAGGGGGTCTCTTGTTTGTCATTCTCCTGAAAATATAAAGTGGTAATTGCGTCAAATGCGACATCGAAATTTGACCCAAATGTACTAGTGTTAGCATGGGGATGGAAAAGGAACCATCAATTTATTATGGATATGGTGAACCATAAATTCATGTTATAATGTATCCATTGGTTAACCATAAACCTACACTGATAGATCCATAATATCTAGAGGACATAATCAAAACATTTTACATACCTAAATGGTGATTTTTCAATTTAGCAATCGAACATAACAATTCATAAAGCATTAAACATAACTAGAATTGATGACTATATAAACTATGTTGAAAGGAGAAACCACACCTGATCTGATGAATTGGTCGATAGTACAGTTGGAATGGTTGACCCCACATGTTTCTCTTCAGCTATATGACCCTTTGTTAGTCTTGATCTTCCTTCAATCAACGAAGAAAGATCTTAAAGTACCTGCCAAAATCATTCAACCTCCATAAATATCTAAAACATAAATACAAGTCATATTTGTAGCTAATTATTTACTCTAAGATGCATTTTTATGAGAGTGTCAGAACATACCTCAATGAGATCCTCTTGGTTTCAGGAATAATTTATTGGAGCCACACATCTAATATTTGATCAAACTGCCTCCCTTGATTTGAAGTAGTAGCAACAAAGTCAACATTAACTTTGTTGTTGCTCAGTTGGATTGAGGGAGGTTTTCTCCAAGATTAAACGGCTCCAATAATTTATTCTCTACAAAACAGTTCCAACCACATGAAGGCGAAAGCTCTTATGGTCCCTTCCCCCCCCATCCCTCACATCACTCTCAATTCCACAATACCCAGCATATAAATCTATTGAAATATTTACAGCAAAAACAAACATATATATACCAATATTCACAATTGTTTACAATGAAATAAAATGTTTCCTTGATCCATTTGGAGTGAGCGGAATATGGTGAAAATAGATTTTATATTAAATAGTTATTAAAATATTCATGTAAATCATCATTTAGTACTTTTAGCCGGCCTCTTCTTCTTAGCTCTATAGTTCCTAATCATTTCATCAATATCTATGTCTTCGTTCTTTGGGTGCTCTTCAAAATCTGATTGTGGATGTGTCCTCTCACGTGGAGCACGCCTAGTCGTGGGGTACTCATGGTGTAATGGAGGTCGTTGTGATGAGGCATCACCTACAAAAGAAACAAATACAAAATTTAAATGGCCAATTTTTAAATATCAATGAACTAGTTCAGTAATATTAAAAAAAAGCCTGCAATGTCATTATTTACCTAGTGCATTGGTCGGCACCATTGGAATGGTTGCCCCCGTGTGATCCTCTTCAAATGTATGAGCCTAAAGTAAAAAATTATCTTCCATGAGACCACAAACTTTATACTGACAATCATAAATGCATAAGTAAAAAAAAAATAGAACTACAAAATGTATAACTATGAAATTATTAAGTATATGATTAAAATACAACCATATTATCGTCATGTTCCAGCTCAGTTGTAGCACCATTTTGGGGTTTCACCCCTGTGTAAAATTGGGACTACATGGGAGAATCGTCTTCTGGTTGCTAAATGCTATCAATGCATTTCTCTCCAATACTAGTGCGTTCGTTGACAGTGTTGCTCCCCTGATTAAAACAAAGTTGTAAATATTAATAATATCCAACATGACTATATCATATTAATAATAAAGGTTAATGTGAATTGAATTTTATTTACCTTATCCTGCAAAGTGGTTCTTGGTATCTACCCCAAGATTTTTCAGTGTTCAACTACATCTTTATAGCTGTACTTGTAACCAAGCGGGAGGTCTTCCTCCATGGTTTTAGTACCAAACTCGTCACCCTGCATTGCATAAGAGTATGTATTTTTAATGTTATTTGTTTCAATTACCTAAAAGGTTTAAGGTGATAAAAATAAGATATTTAGGTACTTACAATTCGTGACTGCAACTTCAAGTAGTTTCCCTAGCCTAGCATGTGTTGGCCACATTTGGAAAGCTTTCTTTTGTTGCCTTTGACATGTCAGTCAACCTATCATCAAAAGTTTCAAGTATATTAATATATACCACAATTTTATTTACATCTAAAAACAATTGAAGGTATTGAATTGAAATTGTAATGTACCTTATGGGACCATAGGGTGTTTTTCCTTCATCTGTCAATTTCTTCTCTTTTGTGTCCTCAATGAGGGCCTTCCACTCCCTCTTTGGAATCATCAGAGGACGCTCATACCTATCATTTTGTTTCAAGTGTTTCCTATATGTTTCTTGCATATATTTTAAATATTGGCCAGCTGCGGCGGTGTCCAAGGTCTTACTAAATGTGTCTACACCAAAAAGGATTTCAAGATAATCTATCAATTCTTTTTTGAGATTGGAATTCTGGGAATTCCACCTCTCCCGTATGGTGGGCCCAAAAATAAACAATGCCTTATTCTTCAAGGACCTATAAAAATCATTATTCCCTACATGCAAAATGATTATATGACTATTCATTTAAAAATAATAATTTGGATGATTTATATTTTCTACATAGAGAAGATGAAACAATTTAAATTTTAAAAATTACCTGGGATTTTAACTTTCTTCAATGGAAGCCCTTCCTCGTTGACCATAAATGTGCCCTTAAGGGTCCCTGTTTTGGTTACATGTCTTGATTTAGGAAAATAAACCATATAGTTTGTCAAATCATCGGTCTCATCTCCGTCACCACCTCCAGAGCCTACCTGTGTGGCTGCTTCCTCGGTGTGGGTGTCGTGGCTCCCACCTAATGGTGTGGAAGGTGGAGATATGAATAGTTGTGTCCTTGAAGATATATGAGGGCTTGCATCAGGACCCTGTGGTGTCTGTGAAATGCACTACTACTGACACCATGCATGTCGATGTCAACAAGATCCAAAAATCTCTATATAAGAAAGAAAACATTTTTTTGATTTAGATAATGTAAAAGTTAAAAATCAAGCTTTCATAATTGATCTTATGAAAAATAAATAAAACCATTTGAAATTATGGTTATTACCTTATATGTCTTAAGCCTTGTCATAACTTCTTTCATCCTTTCTTCTACCTCAAGAGTTTGATCTAGAATATCTAACAAGTGAGCTAGTTCCTTGTTTTCTTTATTGATCTTTTTTCTAATTAAAACCATAGGATCGGGGGATTCATACAAATCCCTTTCGCCAAGCGAATCATCATCAACATCATGTTCTAAGGCCACTTTTGATTTACCATGATCATCCTGCCACATTACATTAAAATTATAACAGTGATCATTATCATGAGAAATAAATTGAAATGTATGAGAAATCCTCCCTCTTTATTGACATCCAAGGAGGAATGTTATTGTTGATAACAAAAATAGGACACACTAAGTAAACATACCAAAACTCTCCAAATGGATTAACACCGTAAAGAAAATAATGAAAATCATAAAATACAAGAGTCATTGCTTACAGGTTGGGTAAATTAGTATACGTATCGCCCCCATAATAGCAACATATGTATCTATTCAATTCAAATTGTAATCAATCAATAACTCTTCCCCTATAGCGACTGATTTTATTGCACATACGAATACACGATTTACTTCACTCCTCGCAAATACGCAATTGGGTCAATTGGGTCAATTATTTGTGGTTGTGGGTCATGTACTATTTATAAACCCTGCAATTTTCCCCGTTGCGTTTGGCCTTCCGTCAATATAGATAGTTGCTCCTTTATTTTGATCATTGTCTTTTAGCTGTATATAATTTGCAGCCAAGCCATATCTTTGCATACTTTTTGTATATTGGACTATTCGTATCCAATATTTTTAGATATAACAGAGTCTAACATACTCTATCAATCCAGTTAATCTGTCGTAACATACCTTTATTCCATCCATGGAAAATAGCCCCAAACCAGTAATGACGATGGAGCAATCTGGTATATCCTTTTGTTTACAGAAAAATTAGTGTTTATTTCAGGAAGATCCTTGGGTACCCATCATTTCACTAAATTTTTGTACCTCAAGGGCACCTTGATGTCATCTATGCTCTCATGATCATAAGAATATGATCCCCCTTTCACAAGAAACAATTTCATGCGTCTATGGAATTTTCTTATAATCTTCTCACCTCTAGTTGATCTCCACCTGTTAGACCTACTAGATGTCTCACTTTCATCTATTCTACCTGAACTCCCCTCACTCAATGAATATAGATATGAAAAATACTTGTTTTTGTGTATGTCCTATAACACCATCCATGACAGAAAGTGAATTTCAGATCTAGTTTATGCATGATAAGATTTCCCTAGAATGTTGAAACTTGTGGCATAAGCTTGATATCTTCTCTTAAATTGCCTAGTGGATTAGGGTTGTTAAGAAGTGAAATATCACCTATTGTTTCTATTGTTTCATATCATCCCTAAGGATTTAAATTCTCAGGGAATATATATGGGAAACTCTAGTAAAGAGGTAAAATTTCTGAAGTTCAAGACACTAAGTTTCTAATTTAGAATTTCACCAGAATTTTTAATTGAAGTTTTTACATAAAAAAAATGTTTTCTAGAGTCAATTAAAAAAAAAAAATTCTACTAGAACCCAACAAGATAATGGTGGTGTTGGATTGATTCCAATGTGGCATCATCAGGTATAGTGTTGGGTGGTATAACATGTGTCTACACAACTAAGTTTTGGAGGTGAATTTTGACTTCTTGGGATTAGTTAAATTATTCCATTGTCGCTTGACATTTATTTGTTGAGAAAAATTGGTGCAACTAAGAGAAGGAAATTTAGATCACCCTATATAATTTGCAACTAAGAATATTTCACAAGTTGAGCACAACTACATCACCATATAGCGTGAAGGAATTTCCATGGTTTATTCTCTATAGAAGTTAATACAATACCTTCTAGGAGGATGCTTTAACTTTTATGCAAATCAATTTGCATTGAAATATTTGGCAAATAAGCTTGTTCTAGAGGGTTATATTTGTAGGTGGTTTCTCTTCTTTAAATAATTCTCCTTTTAATTTGTGGTTAAACCTAGTAAACATATTGTAAGGATTGATCACCTCATTAGGCTTGAGTCAAGAGAACCAGGTGGTGCATTGGATGATAATGTTATAGATACAAACCATTAAAAGTAGAGGCTATCTTGAACTATAAAGAGGAGACTGATTTGTTTCCAACTACTAGTGTTTATCCTGAAGATTATTTGTAACATACCCACTACCTAAAATCAATTTTTTTTTTCATTGATTTCTCAACAATGAGAATCCCCGAAGCTCGCAGAAGTGAAATGCCAAACCCGATCCACAGATCCTTCTCACCCACATGGATTTTCTGCACTAAGCCGTGATCTTTCCCTGATCTTAATTTTTGGGTTTCGGGGTTTCGTGATCCCCGACGTCAAGAGTTCCTATCCTCTTGAATCCCCGATCTCCGATGAGAAATTTCACCGATACACGCCCTCTACGCGTTAGCCCTCCTGGCTATGCTCCTGGCCCACATGACCACTATCTCACAAGACCGCAGCCTTATCTCCCATCGGGGTTTCGAACATCGCAATGTCGAAATGCATAAACATTTTGTCCTCGGAAACCCCGATATCCCGATATAACGTCAGCTTCTGCTAGTCCCCTGGGCTAGACCCTTTGAGTCCATACAACCTCCCTCTATATGACCACAGTCATACCACCTATCGGGGCTTCAGGGTTTCAAATGCTGAAAAACATTCACCCACGGGATTGTCGATCCCTCAAATCCTGATTCTCCGATAGGCTGACAGCTGGCCCCACGATGGCTCCTTCCTCCTTGTCGGGGTTTCGGACTTCACGATTCCGAAATGCCCAAACCTCTTGTTACCAAGATTCCCGATATCCCAATGACCAAAATGTCGATAGACAACTTCCTATCCGGACTTTCCCCGATGGCTCTGATTTCTGCCGCGCGTCCTCCTCTGATGGACGGTCCTGGATAACTCTCGGGATTTCGTGACTTCTGATGTCCTCGATGCCTCGTCCCTAGGACTCACGAAATGTCGAACTCTGACTCCCTTCAGATCTCTAACACGCGTCTCAAGTGAATGGACGGTTCTGATCGCTCCTCGCGTTTTCGAGACTTCTGATGTCCCGATTTTCACGACCTCAGGAACTCTGATTTCCTGAATGTCGATATCCCAATGTCTAGTGCCCGAATCTCCGGAATGGACGATCGTGTGACACACGTCCTCTCTCAGATGGATGGTCCTGGTTAACTCTCGGGATTTCGTGACTTCTGATGTTCTGGACGCCTCGTCCCTAGGACTCATGAAATGCTGGACTCCGACTCCTGACGCCTCGATCTCCGCCACGTGTCTCCACTGACAGACGGTCCAGATCATTTCTGGGTAATTTCCCATGGAAATCCCTGATCTCATGCCATCGAGACTTCTGATTTTCCGATACATGAAACCCCGATGAGCCAACCCTCCTTTCGGGATTTTTCCTTCTGTTCACGAGCTTAACCCTCGCACAAATTCTATCAGGTCTGACGACTGACGGGTATCTGCTCAAGATCTGACGGCTCAGATCTGTCCCACCTCGTGCATTCTTCCACTACTTCGCAGATGTGGAAAGATCGATGGTCCAAATGTTCTCATGGACCTTGGGGGGGAGGGGTCTACGATCCCTATTTCATCATTATTCACGAAGATAGAGAGAAAAAGGGGCAAGGTATGTAACGCCCTTGTTACTTTCGTCAATCTGACGATCGTGAATGACCATGGGTCTTCCGACAGGATCTCATCCATCAATTCGTGACTTATCCCTACGCTGCTACTTTGAAATTTTAAGAGGGTCATTCCTCCTCGTACAGGGTTATTAAGACTTGCACATTCAAGTCCTTTTTCTAGGTTCTTGGTAAACCTTTCCAAGGAGGGAATCTCTACGAAGAGGTCTATTCCGGGGCTTTCCTGGAGATAGACAAAGGGAAACAAAGTCCCGAGGATGGACTAGAAGTCTGACTGGGTTCAACTCATGCATAATTAAATTCATTTATCAACATAAGCCATGCGTGGTTTTTTTCTGTTATAAGCATATATCTACCATTTCTTATCAAAACACTGCACAAACATTCTTATACTGTAATCATTCACAATTTCACAGTTCCTGAGCATATATATATATCAGCATATGAATTTCAAGATGCAACATGAAAAACACTTATCAAAAATAACACCAGAAGGGAGTGCAACTGCTGAGAGGGGTGCTCGTTTCCACCCAACCGTAGGCTTAGCGACTCCCAGCGGATTTACCACTAGCCACCCCCGAGATGAGACCATGATGCTGTGAGATTACGTCTCCATTTTCCAGTGACTAGGAGCGAAGGTTGCAATCCTTCCTCTCTGCTATCACTCACTCTGCGTTTTTCCAGAGTTCTCCCCTCGCGTCTGCCCTCGCAATCGCTTCTACCCCCATGCCTTATCCTCTTGCGAGGTAGTGTGTGGTGCGATTACCCTCGCGTTGATCAGGCCTGATGGCTCTATGGATGGGAGGTTCACCTCCCATCCCTCATTAAACCATCTACCCACCAACCTGTGAGATATTTAATTCAGGGCCGGCAAGCCGCTTTTGGTTCTCCGGGCCAGTGGAGTCCAAATACGGTATTCATTCTCAGTGGAGGTTAATGCCACGTTCCCAAGTTCCCTCCACCGCTATCGTGGTCTCTTTTTCTGCACATCCCCTCTCAGTAGTCCTGCAATAAATTCAAAATCTTATTCACATTCATTGACCTTTTCCTCAAGGTCCATTTACATCACATATTCATATTTATGGGTTTTCCATAGTTCTTGGCCAGTCCAGTTATATTTACAAGCTGGGAGAAATAGGGCGTTACATTATTCCACAACTCAAAAGCATCAGTTAGTGGTTAGAGATGCAAATTATCAGTTAATCACAGAACAATTATAAAAATTGGGGATTGATGGTATTATTTAGATATGTTTGATGGATCATTAAAGAAATGATATTCTATGGGAATGTCATCAAGGAGTTGCAACATGGAATGTTGGAGGAAAAGTAATAGATCACAAGATTTTCCAAGCTAGTCTTAGGTGGCCAACCATATTTAAGGGCTCTAAGGAGTATGCTAGAACTTATGTTGTCTATCAAAAAGTAGGTAAACCTTATAGGATAGATGAACTACACTTGAATCCAGTAAGGGATCTACAACCTTTTGATAAATGAGATATTGACTTTGTGGGATATATTAAACCTCATACTCTCCATTTTTTAATCTTGATATATCATTAATGCAACTAATTATCTCACTAAATGGGAAAAAGTTCCACCTACATAGGATTTTATGATTGATAATGTATCCAAATTTATTTTTGAAAATTTTATTAGAAGGTTTGGTTGCCCAAGGAATTTGACCAGTGTCCAAGGTAGGAACTTATTGGACACCACTATAGCTACTTTGAGTAGGGAATTTCTTATCCAGCATCATAAAATTATCCCCTATCATCCTTAGGCTAATGAGACTAGATGATTCTTCAAAAGATGTTTCATCTCATATTTCATAGCTTGTTCCCATTCAGGTTGTCCTTGTGCATCTGAGTAAGAGACAGGATCACAAATATCAAGAACACGCACATGAGTGTGATGATAGGAACCTCTGGCACTACAACCATAGTGGTTGAAGGTGTCGAAGGAGTATCATTGACTATAGTGGGTATAGGAGTTGAATGACTCCCAGTATCTTTCTGACTCGATTCAGTACTCATTCTCGTACGATCACAAGTCTGTTAAGTGGAGGTGTATGTACCACGTATGATAACTTTATGCCTTTTAGAAGGAAAAAACTCAAAATGTGGTGGTAACTGTAACAAGCAGCGAGACCTGCGGGGAAGATGGTCTGGCTCAACGATGACCCAAGACTCGTGATGTAAAAAAAAACAAATCCTAAGGCCAACTAGTAATAAAAGAGCACACCAAAGTAAAATAAACAAAAGGCCAATATGCACACAAATAGGATAAAGTGGTCGAAATGGGCATACCTCTCTAAAGTAGGTATGCCTCACCCAAGAGGGGCCCGATACTCCTCTGCTAAATATCGGAGGTAACATAATCAGTTATAAGGGCCCTCATGAGCTTAAAAAACAGTCAGTCAGATCCCCCCAGAGAGGTAATCCTCCATAAAGGTTGTGTGATGTCTGACCCTTATCTGACCGAGGGTACTTGTAGAATAAACCTTGCAAGTAATCTATGTGGTACCTAAGTCAAGCAACTAAGAAACCACTATATAATCGATGCATAGGTGAATAGTCGTAAGTCAAATCCACCGTATGGGCAGGGTAATAAATCCTGAAACCTCGAAATCACCGCCTCTCACAGAGATAAAGGTACTAGCAAGATCCCCATATACAAATAGATCCCCATAAATATATATGATGCTAAGAAGGTATCGGGGGAATATCCCTTCAACCAAACTCACGTGATCTCGTGCTTAACTTCGGTGTAAGCAGAGCCTCCTGGTATTACCGATTATACAATGGATTTATCCACTCCCTTAGTCAAACACATATGTTGACTTAATAGCCTTGGAGAAGTTTACTCACAAAATCCTATTCTAAGGCTCTAAATCCTAAGCTAGTTTGTGCACCCTAGAAAATAAAATCGTTACTAATCAATTTTAAATTATAAGCATTACTTTTAGTGGCCTTTCTTACTCAAAAATGTGTTGTGAAACTAATGATGTTATGACTCATTAAGTAAAATAAATGAATATGAACATAATGCAAAGTCCTAACTTCAATTCGCAATAAATGATATGATTTTCAAAATGCAATTTTCAATTTAGTAGTTCTGCAATTCTAAATAAGATGCAATATTTCTTTACATGTACTAAGATCAATGATAAAGACCATACATTCATGTTAGAATTTATCCATTTGTGAACCATGCATTCATGTTAGAATTTATCCATTGGTGAACCGTAAACCTACACTGACATATCCATAATATCTAGAGGACATAATCAAAATATTATACATGCCTAAATGGTGATTTCTCAATTTAGCAATCGAACATGCAACAAAAAAATTGAGGTGGTGTTCAACATCATGCCTCATACATGAAAAATAAAAATGTTGTTGTAAAGTTGCAACTATATTTGATGTGACAAAATGCCCAACCAACTTCAAGAAATGATATTACCAAATCAACAAATCCCTAGGTTCACTTGCAAGTGAGAACATCCTATCAAGTCAATACAAAAGATCTTTATTCATATGAAAATCAATCGAATTAATAATAAGTCTTGTGTAGGTAGTGTGGCATCCTTAATAAATGGTTGCATAAAATTTCACAAAATTTATGTGTGTATTGTAGAACTCTGGCTAGTGTTCTATATCACACCTTTTTGTGTTAAGAACCACTGCGAATGTTATTGGTGTTCGACTCGAATAGTAGTCTACATTTTTATCTCTTCAATGTAAATGTTTAATAATCAATTTGAGTTGATATAAGAAATTCCATTTCATATGTGGTGTTTTCTCAATTTTTCTCTAATTCTATAGTGGCTTATGGTTAGATTGAATAAAAATTTGTTTTCCCTATACATAGTGTCTCCACTAGTGAACTACTTAAGCAATGGAGCACATCTCTCTATCATAAATTCAAAAGTTTTGGATTTCATCATTGAATGTCTCTAAGTAAAACACAATGGAATGACATTGTTGTGTCATAAAAATACCTATCCCATATTCATATGCATCATATTCTATATCAAAAGGATGAGAAACATATAGTAGTGTAAGCATAGGTGTAGTGCATAGCTTCAACATCTTCACTTCTTAAAAAACATGTTGTTGCACCTTGGTCTAGATGATGAAGCCTTGTTTCCTCAAATTACCTCTTAATATTAACACCGTAGGGTTGAACTAGTGAAGGAAAGAGAGGTGAGAGGAAACAACTATTATGAGGGAGGGTGAAATTTGGAAATTATAGCCTACAACTAGTGAGGGAATTAGAGGTGGAATTATTGTGAGGTGACATGAAGTGATGATGTTAAAAGGAACCATCAAAGGCATTGATGATGGTGAGGTGATATTATCAATATTTTGAAAAGGAACCATTGAAGGCACTAATATTGATTGTAAGGTGTCATTAGTGAGGGCATGTGCCATTGATTCTAGATGAAAGGCACTATTGAAGGAATGAGGTGAATATGTTAGCATGGGGATGGCAAAGGAACCATCATTTTATTATGGATATGGTGAACCATACATTCATGTTAGAATTTATCCATTGGTGAACCATAAAACTACACTAACAGATCCATCATATCTAGAGGACATAATCAAAAGATTACACATAGCTAAATGATGATTTTTCAATTTAGCAATCAAACATGCAACAAAAAAATTGAGGTGGTGCTCAACATGATACAATGCATGATTGTGTTTCATAATGTTTTCGGATTTAAGAGCCTAGGTAGATATTGACCCTTATGTTCCTTAGTGTTGCATGGATCCTTCCCCAACACCAATACTTGATTTAAACATGTGTTTTATGATATTTCTTGTCCAATACTAGAATGGGTGGAGTGAGATTCTTATGCTGTATAGTTGTGCAACACTTCCCACTGACTTGACCTTGTACCAAAATCGAATTCTATAATGTTTTAGGTCCAAGGAAAACCCATGTAGAATTGAAGGGATGAGACATGGAATACAATTGGGATGAAATATGATTACAAGCTTAAGATTTCCCTACATGGTGTTTATTCAATATGAGACAAGGAAGGCACATATGCATAGTGGGTGAAGAAAAAACATTGACGTGAATATTAAATAGAGACTATAGGTGCATATGACAACCCTGGAAAGTGTCATACTTCGACACTAACAATATCAGGGTTGACTTAATGTATGTGTGGACTAATCATATTCAACTATATGATATTGATGATCACAACATGGAAGCTTCAAAAGGACAATTGGTGGCCCCATATTCCAACACATGGAACTACTAGTGCAAAAGTTTCCAAGATTGGCAAGGTGCCCCTTCTTAGGGACGCTACAGCTTCCTAGTGGAAGGTTGACAGTTTAATTCTTGTAGGTTCCTAGGTTGTGGCCTATTTAACTAGTGTGGGATTTAATATTGAATAGGGTTTTATTGATTATTTGCATATCATATGACATTTGGAAGAGTTTCCCTACAAATCTACCTCAACACTTAAGTATCAGTAAATTCCACCTTGAACATATCATACATCATTCATATCAACAACCTACAATAGAGAGGTATAGTGGTGAAGCATTTGGGGCATATTGTATGGAGGAATTAGGTCAAAAGATCATAAATAAGTTTCTAGTTTAAAATACAATAAAACAATTTCAAATCTCCTTCAAGGTGGGTGTCTTAGTATTCAAGTAAAAATGACCCTAGCTATAAAATATGAGTAAAAACCTCCAATGGTGAAACATTCCTCGGTGGAATCTTAGTATTCAAGGAAAAATGACCCTAGCTACAAAATATGAGTAAAAACCTCCAATGGTGAAACATTCCTCGGCGGCATGTTCGGAACCTCTAAGTATCTCCACTCCACAACATGGTCAAAACCTCCGAGTATCTCCACTCATCTATCCCTATCGGGTTTTTCCGGATAGCGAGCCTCCTTCTATGGCTTTTTCGTTGTCAAGCTTTTCCTGATAGGGGAGCTCCTCCTCTTTCTTTGTTGCTTAGGTTTTGGTTTCTCTTGGCTACCTCATTTATGGAATGACTAGTGCGTGTGGGGGTTTTGTTCTCTCTCTTGACCACCTCCTCTATGGAATGACTACTATGTGTGGGGGTTTTGGTCTGTCTCTTAGCCACCTCCTCTATGGAATGACTAGTGTGTAGGGGAATTTTGGTCTGTCTTTTGGCCGCCTCCTCTATGGCATGTGGCTTCTAATATAAAGTTTGGTTGTTTTATTATGTCTTTATTTTTATGTATTTTTTTTTATGTTATGTTTTGTTATA
>ML788142.1:873323-885637 GCA_009831015.1 Picea engelmannii | reverse complement strand
ATATATATATATATATATATATATATATATATATAATAATAATAATAATAATTCCTAAATCATATCACTACTAATCTATAACTGCTAACACCTAGCCTATAACCTTAATAAACCATAACCTTTCTAGTCGATATCCTCTAACCTTAATAACCCACATAACAATGATGATGACGATGATGACGGAAATGACAATGTTGATTATGGTGATGACAATGACGATGACGACAACGATGATGACAATGACGATGACAATGGAAATGACTATGATGAAAATGGATATGATGATGACGATGATGAGGAGGAGGAGTAGGATGTTGATAATGTTGATTACTGGTGGTGACAATGGCGATGAATATGATGGTGATGAAAATGATCATGACAATGACGATATGATCATGATCATGACAATGGAAATGATGATTATGATGACAATGATGACAATGATGAAGATGATGATGATGATTACTACGAGAAATTGCTTCAACAAATTCATTATCAATATGATTAAAGAGTCTCATTACTCATCCATTACGCCTCCATTTAACCTCCATTACACTACACAACCAACTTTTATAATGCCTACTCTCTTTTCAAGATAACCTTTAAACCCATACCCATATCATCCCTAAACCCTACAGAAATTAATACTAACCTCTCTAACCTATTACAACTAATAAGTATGATTTATAATGACTAATTATTATTCCAAATCAACGTTAATACACGTCCACCCTTAATGCCTAACTAAAATAACCTTTAATTTATCCTTATAACCACCAACCATTATCCCCTAAACTTTTTAAAACCTATATCATATAATCCTTATAATCCCTATTTACCCTAACCACTATCCTATAACCCCTATAATATCTAATAGATATCACTTTTTTATCCCCTAATCATTATAATCCATAACAATTAAATATCACTTTTGTATCCCTAACCCCTAAATTCTCAATGCCTAATCCCTATAAATCCTAATGTCTACATGTAACATAGGGACTACTTGGATTTATGTTGGTACATGTCACCCCAAACATTTAATCTCTCCAACCTTGATTCATATCATTCTTACAACTTATACCCTTATGACCTATAATTATTAACCCCTAACTCCTAACACTTTTAAAGTTTATAACAAATAATATATATAACACTAATAAATAAAAATCATATCAAAGATAACCCTAAAACCTGTAATTCTTGAACCATGTAAATTATTATATAACCCATATAAACCATAACACTCATATCACTAAAAGATTCATAAACTTCAATTCATATAATTTCTATCACCCCAAACAATTATTCCATGTAACTGTTAATTGCCCCTATAAATTATATAACTCTTATGCCATATGAATCATATCACCACTAATTAGTATAACTTATTGTTTAACTCTTGTAACTTTGACACCATGTAACCATATACTCCTAACAATTATAATTCTTAAACCTTATAGCAGATATATAACTTGTCACCTTAACTTGTCACATCTAACCCCTATAAAATTTAAACCTTGTAAACATTTGGTCACATCTCACCCCTTTATGGTCTTGTCTACATGAGCAATATGCCAAACCTAAAGTTGAATTTTACTTCATTTATAGTTTTTTTTAATTTTGACTTGCATGAGTGGATTTTGGCCCTAATATTCTCCACAAAAAAGAGATATTGATGGGGTGGTGAGCATAATCTTTAAGGATTGAAATAATAGAATTTAATTATAGTTTATTTTTCTTACCTCATTAATGGTGTTGGGTTCCCTTTATTTTGGTAGTGGTTTATAGGCCTATGGTGTTGGCTCAAATCCATTACATTAATCTCTAAGCATGATACTAGGGTTTTAGGTAGCTTCTTGTGAATTTTTTGTTGTTTTAAAGGCATGGTTATCCTACACACCTTATTGAATGTATGTGGGGGGGATAGATGTTTGGTATTTTATCATAGACATATTGCTCCATTTCACATAAATGAATTTTTTTTAAAGGGACAATGACATCACTATCCCTTACTGAAGCAACAGAGGAGTGACAAAGGAGGAGTGATTGAGAGTTCCCTTGCTAGAGTGACAGAGTAGTCCCTTGCATAGTGAGTAGTGAATGGGGACAACATTGAAATTTATTCAATATGTGCCTGTATGCATTGAAATTTGACATGGTTAGACTAGACATATGCTTTGATGGTATGGGAGGGTTTCAAGACTCAAGCATGTATGATTTCCCCACATAATATTTGAGATCGCCCACATTTGCATCAACATTCATCATGTTGCACCTCTCATTGTCATCATTCATCATTCCCTTCTATAGAATCATTTTCATAACTATCTTGAAATTTGACATGGATCTTCCAATACACCCATCACAAATTTCTTCCAACGAACCTGCACAGTGAGCAGTGAATGGGGCCAACGTTGAATTTTTTTCAATCTGTTCTCGTATGCATTTAAATTTGGCATGGTTATACTATATAGTTGCCTTGATGGTATGGGAGGGTTTCAAGACTTAAGGATGTTTGATGTCCCCGCATAATATTTGAGATCTCCCATGTTTGCATCAATGTTCAATATAATGGATGTCTCATTATCATCATTCATTATTTCCATCTATATAATATTTGTTGGAACTCTCTTGAAATGTCAAGGCACTTCAAATACACCCACTACCAATTTCATCTTGCATCGACCTCGCACAATGAGCAATGAATGGTGCCAATGTTGAAATTTCTTTAAATTGTACATGTATGCATTGAAATTCAACATGGTTAGACTAGAAACATGCATTGACGGTATGGGAGGGTTTCAAGACTCAAGGATGTCTTATGTCCCCACATAATATTTGAGATCATCCATGTTTTCATCAACGTTCATAATGGATGTCTCATTGCCATCATTTGTCGTTTCCACATGTATAATATTTGTTGGAACTCTCTTGAAATGTCATGGAAATTTCAATTCACCCACCAAAAATGTCATGCACTGACCCCACATAGTGAGCAATGAATTGGGCCAACGTTAAAATTTCTTCAATATGTTCATGTATGCATAAAAAATTGACATGGTTAGACTAGACACATGCCGTGACAGTATGGGAGGGTTTCAAGACTCAAGGATGTATGATGTCCCCACATAATATTTGAGATCATACACATTTGCATCAATGTTCATCATGCATGTCACATTGTCAATGTTTGTCATTCCCTTCTATAGAATTGTTGTTGGAACTATCTTGAAATTTGACATGGAACAAACTATCCATGTCAAATTTCGGTGCATGTCAAATGCGAACAGAGTATCCATGTCAAATTTTGGTGCACAAAAACATTTTGAAAAAATTTCAATGTTGGCCGCAGTCACAAGTCATTGTTGCCCATCATGTACTCTATCCCTAGTACAATGTCTTTTAATAGTTGTTTCCTTTAAAATTCTATCGAGAAAATAAAACAAAACAAGGAGAAGATGAGATAGTATATAGAGTGTTTATGTGAGTGATCTTTTAGTATAAAGATGAATGAAAGAACTTCTCTTAGTTTTGAGAATAATTTATTCTCTACTAAACAAGGCCAACCACGTGAAGGTGGAAGCTCATATGGCCTCTCCCCACCACCCCCCCTCACATCGCTCTCAATTCCCCAATACCCAATCTATAAAATAGAAAATTAAAAAAAATAAACATAGTAATCATGCATAGAAACTACCAAAACAAAAATGAAATAAAACTTAAAAACATGCAATTAACCCACATACAAAATTATTTAAAGAGAATAATTCATACAAATTAAAATTTCTAGTTACCTACCTCATCGACCAATGCAACATTTGTATCATCCTTCTTCTGTATATTCTTCTTGATCATCTAACTTGACATCTGTATCAGCATCCGATTCAAAAACAATGTTGAAAGGACTGATGATAGCATCATCATCATCAATGTCATTTTCGAGCATATCTTCATCCATATCATCATCAAGAACTCACACATTGTCTCCTATGCCTGGTTCATCTTTTATGTCTTCTTCATATGTCAACCCATATTCTTCCTTCTCTAGCTCTACATCATCTTCTTCTTCATCTACAATATACTTTACTGGCCTTCCTCTTGGATCATATCTAACAACAAATTACCAATCCCTCTTACCTGGAACCTTTGAGTAAAATACTTGTTCACATTGACTTAGAAAAACATAGGGGTCATTTGTTTTTTCAAAAACTGTTGTTTTAATCATTGGAAACTCATTGGCATGTTGCATAACGGTTCTTTCCTCATCATGTTCATGCATTCGTAACCTATACCATTTGACATCGAACAAAACTAATTTGAAGGAATTAAAGTCACACTCAATTATATCATTCAAAATCCCATAGTATCCGTTTTCATATTCTCGAGAACGTCTGTCACTCCTAGAGAAAACATTAGTGACCTGGAATATTGCAGGTATCCCACTATCAAAAAAATTTCTAGTTTCATCCAATTGTTTGATGCAAAATTTACGACCATTGCACCACATAGCCTTGTGGTGTTTCAACTGCAATATGCTAGACATGTAAATGATGCATTTTCAATTAATAATAAACAAATTTATATAACTTGGAAAGTATAATATGAAAAAAAACACACCTACAGTCACATTAATATAATATAAAATAACTGAAAAAATGGATGAGTTTGCTTGCCTTTCCATCTTTCAAACAATATGTTAAATCTATTTACCTCTGCGTAACATCGGAATCTCCATTATGACAAGCTTCTCTAACCAATTCAGACAGTTATTTCCATGATAACCTATCGCCATGACGTTCTTTACATTTATCAATCCATACCTTCATCCAGTCAATATTGTTTGCAATGTATAAATGTAGTGCATCCCAATATTCAGCAACTGACCGATCAAATGTAGTGTAACCATGTAAAATGTCGGAACTATCTTGAAATTTGACATGAAACTTCAAATACACCCATCACAAATTTCTTCCACCAACCCCACACAATGAGCAGTGAATGGGGCCAATGTTGAAATGTTTTCAATATGTCTTCATGTGCATCGAAATTTGACATGGTTAGACTAGACAGTTTCCTTGAAGGTATGGGAGGGTTTCGATACTTAGGGATATTTGATGTCCCCACATAATATTTTAGATCATCCTTGTTTGCATCAACGTTTAATATAATGGATGTCTCTTTGTCATCATTATTCATTTCCATCTATAGAATATTTTTCGGAACTCTCTTGAAATGTCATGGCACTTCCAATACACCCATCAAAAATGTCATCTTGCATCGTCCTCACAAAGTGAGCATTGAATGGGGCCAACATTGAAATTTCTTCAAACTATTCATGTATGCGTCGAAATTTGACATGGTTAGACTAGGCATATGCCTTGACGGTATGGGAGGGTTTCAAGACTCAAGGATGTCTGATGTCCCCACATAATATTTGTGATCGTTCATATTTGCAACAACATTCATAATGGGTGTCTCATTGTCATCATTCATTGTTTCCATCTATAGAATATTTGTTGGAACTCTCTTGAAATGTCATGGAAATTCCAATTCACCCACCACAAATGTCATGCAACAACCCCGCATAGTGAGCAGTGAATGGGGCCAACATTGAAATTTCTTCAATATTTGTCTGTATGCATTGAAATTTGACATGGTTAGACTAGAAACATGCCTTGACGGTATGGGAGGGTTTCAAGACTCAAGGATGTGTGATGTCCCCACATAATCTTTGATATCGTACACATTTTCATCAACGTTCATCATGTTGCACCTCTCATTGTCATCATTAGTCATTCCCTTCTATAGAATCGTTTTCAGAACTATCTTTAAATTTAACATGGAACTTCCAATACACCCATCACAAATTTATTCCACCGAACCCGCATAGTGCGCAGTGAATGGGGCCAACATTGAAATTTTTTTCAATATGTTCCTGTATGCGTTGAAATTTGGAATGGTTATACTAGATAGCTTCCTTAATGGTATGGGAGGGTTTCAAGACTTAAGGATGTTTAATGTCCCTACATAATATTTGAGATCATCCATGTTTGCATCAACATTCAATATAATGGATGTCTCATTGTCATCATTCGTTATTTCCATCTATATAATCTTTTTCGTAACTCTCTTGAAATGTCATGACACTTCCAATACACCCATCACCAATGTCATCTTGCATCGACCTCACACAGTGAGCAGTGAATGGGGCCAACGTTGAATTTTCTTCAAACTGTACATGTATGCATCGCAATTTGACATGGTTAGACTAGAAACATGCCTTGATGGTATGAGAGGGTTTCGAGACTCAAGGATGTCCTATGTCCCCACATAATATTTGATATCATCCATGTTTTCATCAATGTTCATAATGGGTGTCTCATTTTCATCATTCATCATTTCCATGTGTATAATATTTTTTGGAACTCTCTTGAAATTTTATGGAACTTCCAATTCACCCACCACAAATGTCATGCATCAACCCCACATAATGAGAAGTGAATGGAGCCAATGTTGAAATTTCTTCATTATGTTCCTGTATGCGTCAAAATTTGACATGGTTAGACTAGACACATACATTGACAGTATGGGAGGGTTTCAAGACTCAAGGATGTATGACGTCCCCACATAATATTTCAGATCATTCACATTTTCATCAGTGTTCATCATGCACGTCTCATTGTCAATGTTTTTCATTCCCTTCTATAGAATTGTTGTTGGAACTATCTTGAAATTTGACATGGAACAGACTATCCATGTCAAATTTCAGTGCATGTCAAATGTGAATAAAGTATCCATGTCAAATTTCAATGCATATAGAAACATTTTGAAAAAATTTCAACGTTGGCCCCATTCACAGGTCATTGTTGCACATCATGTACTCTATCCCTAGTACAATGTCTTTTAATAGTTGTTTCCTTTAAAATTTGATCGATAAAATTAAAACGAAATGAGTATGAGATGAGACGGTATATAGAGTGGGTCTCTGAGTGATCTTTGAGTATAAATATGAATGAANCATCGCTCTCAATTCCCCAATACTCAATCTATAAAATAGAAAATAAACAAAAGAAACATAGTAATCATGCATAGAAACTACCAAAACAAAAATTAAATAAAACTTAATAACATGTAATTAACCCACAAAAATAATTATTTAAAGAGAATAATTCATACAAATTAAACTATCTAGTTACGTACCTCATTGACCAACGCAACATTTGTATCATCGTTATTTTGTATCTTCTTTTTTATCATCCAACTCGACATTTGTATCAACATCTGGTTCAGAAACATTGTTGAAAGGATTGATGATATCATCATCATCAATGTCATTTTCAAGCATATCTTCATTGATATCATCAACAAGCACTGGTGCATTGTCTCCTACGCCTAGTTCATCTTCTCTGTCTTCTTCATCTGTCGACCCATATTATTCCTTCTCTAGCTCTACATCATCTTCTTCTTCAATATCATATTCTTCATCTACAATGATTCGAAAATGGGTCAAGTACTACTCTCCCAAATGTTTACAATGTGAGGATCTTTAAATTGACTATGGGTTATACAGATTCTATTGAGCATATTAGTTCATTTATCATAATGCATTAAAACACATAAACATAAATAAATGAACATAGACTAGAGAAAAACACATGAAGGAAAATAAGAGAGAGACAATCGAGGTTGATAACGGAGTTCACCCCTCCACCTCTGGGGCTACGTCTCCGGACCTACTCCAACTGGAATGCAGATCTTCTATATTCCTTCTTCAAAGTGAGCTCTCAAAACTCTCTTACATTCAAGGACTATGGCTCTTCATTAGCTCAACACTATGGCTTTCAATAGCTAAGCACTCTCTCCTTTCTCCCTCAACATGGCTCACATAAGGAATATATATAGTTTTTCCTTACTCACTCTCCAACTAAGAGCATTAATTACAAGATTCACAATTGTAGGATCTAATTACAAAGAAGGAAAAAACAAGATCCTTAAGAGTAGGATCTTCAACCATCTTAGGCTCAAAAATGGAAAAGTCTCAAAACTACCCAAAGACTTTCCAACCATGCCCTTGATTCTCTCAACCTACAATTGAGAAAAATAGCAAATTGGTGTGAGGTGCTTTCTCACATGAAAACCAATTTCCATAATTAATAAATGAATAATATGTGAGACAAATTTTCTCTCACAAATATTAATCATTTTAATTACAAGTGAATAATAATAATGTATGAGTTATTAAAGCTCATAAAATGCATAATTATATGCATGAGCACTTCATAAAAACATTAATCAAACTAATATGAAAAATGCATGAAGTATTTTTCCCACAAATGCATAATTAAATGCGTGAGAAATAAAACTCAAGAAAGCATCATTTTAATCCACTTAAACACTTTTGTCACCACCTTAAAATCAACATGGTGCAAATTAAGAAGTTATTTCACGTGCGGAGATCCATTCGGATCACACCTCCCCACAAAAGAAAATTTTGGTCTCCACAAGTATCAGCTTCAATCCATCATCAAGTGCACGCAAATGTCTTTGAAATGCACGTTCCCTTAAGAATCCTTCACCCATGTTCTTCGGAATCGGAACACAACACCAACACCTGCAACTACTGCAACGCAAATGCCTGAAAAAGGAACATCCCCTCAAGACTCCTTCACCTATGTTCTTTGGAATTGGAATGCGAACGCCCACATCTGCTTAAAGTTGCAACCTGTAATTGACGATAACCTGGATCTGCGACTGATCACACCTGTTTACATTTTTTTTGAAACACTTGCCAAGAGTGTATAACCACACTCATTGGTCAAGTTTACATGAAAATGCCAAAAATAGGCTTAGGAAAAAACGCCTCAATCAACTTTTTACAAAGAAGCCAACAAGGCTTAATGCGCAAAAAGACGCCTCTCACTCTTCCTCACGTAAGAGTGGCTAAACAAGCCTTTTTTCAATGATTCATAATCATCTTTACATCAAGTTTTAATGGCAATTATGGCCTTTACATGGCATTTACAACAATTTACATGCCAATTTTGAAATGCCAAATGGAAATTACATGATAATTCAATGTGCTAATAATGTGCATAAGATGGGAAAACCATACCCTCTCTGCGCTCGGCTTTCATGGATTTTCTTTTCTTTTTTAGTTTATTTGGGCAGGGAAACACCTTTCCAAACAATGCAATTTCCACAAACCAAAGCGATGCATGCATTCCATCCAAGTACAACACATGGAAAGTTGAATGCAGTAATTACTCTGACTATTCCAAGAGGATTCCAAACCTCCATAATCATATGATTGGGTCGTTCTGAAGGTATGATAGAGCCATTCAACTGTCAACTTTCATGCCACATCGAGTGGAAATAAGTGGACACATGTCGCATCGTTTCATACTATTGTAAGCTACGTCCAAAACAATATTATTGGACTCCCGATCACCGACATTCACATCGTCTGAAATCTATCTGCACCACAGGAGGGAGCCACGTATTGGAGAATAATCTCCCATGAATCTGGATCGATCCCAGTGATTATGTTACCTCTGCTGGATTGTAGCATCCAACAAATATTCAAAATCGAGCATAAGCCATACAGAAATTTTGACACGAAAATTTTATCGCATTCCAGCGAACATACTCCCCAAATATCCAATCGATATTACTCATGGAAACTCTTGATATTTCACGGCACAGAATGGATCCTTCGTCAATAAAAGATGATCAATCAAAGTCCCTCCCAGTACACGCTGAAATCCTTAAAGTAGTTCCATTTCGGCTATGGGGATTTCAGTTCGGATGGGATTCAAACCAGATGTCGACAACAAAAATGCTCTATGTGAATCATCTTCCGAGCTTGGTCAATCGAAAGACCAAGTGATGCGCTTAACAGTTCATCAAGTGGTTTGCAAAGTGGAAAGTGGATGAATTGTTGGATATTAAAGTTCATTCCCACTGCTACAAATTAAAGCATCAAATTTATGAGGTTGTACATTGCCAGAGTTCAACATCCCTAGGGTTTCATCAGTGGTAAAGAAGATGTTGCCAACAACTTCGCTCGCGGCCATTATACCATCGATAAGGAAATCGTGGATCTGTGCCTGGATCGAATCCGCAAGCTGGAAGACAATTGTACAGGCCTGCAGAGTTTCATGGTCTTCCACCCTGTGGGTTCGATTCCTGCAGACTGTCGAATAAATGAAGTAGACTTCTCACGAGCACGTCTGAGGCAGCCGAGGTTTGTTTGCACGGGATCCATGGCATTGGCACTGTACATGTGGCTCTATCATGTCGTACAGGTTCGACCTGCAAGAATCCCCATTCCTCTCATTTACCCTGCGCGCAATGGCCACCCGAACTATGTCACTGGTCAAATCCCATCGACGTTTTGCGCCTCTGCAGGGCTCGAACTCCATCTCTCTGCAAGCAAATGGAAACGCAATCAGAGCTTCCAAGGAAACCTCTGTGCACATGCAAAGCTCAGGACCTACAACAAAGGTGGCCCTCAAAACAATGGCAGACGAACCACCTCGTGTCTGTAGTGCTGCGACAACCTTCGATCTTAGCTCTTGAGAATTTGAGTGCGGTCATCGACCATATCCAAGATAAGAAACAACTTTCTCATCCGGAGGTTGTTTGGCGCGATTTTCACGTCGTTGGATTTCTCTCGTCCAGTCCTTCATAATGATGCCATTACTTCTCGATTCCGAGTCGGAAAATTTTTGAGTGTTTTCCATCAAAAGAGGGATACCTGCCCCCATAAAACTCGCAATTTTGCAACATATCAGAAATAAAACTTGCAGAAACATTATTTACCGAACTAGCACCAAGAACTTTCATCTTGTAATCGTGTTTTTCCAATGGTGTATGGAGCCTCCTTCTTCACAGGCTCTTTTCCATTCTGCTTGCTTGACTTGTGGAGAATTTCAGGGTGCAATTTCCAGCACTTCTTCTCCCAATGGCCACTGATTTTGCAGAAATTGCAGAAATTCCTTCGTTTTCCATTGAGTTGTACATTCATTGCAGGAGGATACGAAAGGTTCTTCTTCTGCTTGGTATCACTTCTCATGGACACATCCATCTTCTTAAACCACATTTTCTTTGTTTTATGCTTAACTACATCACGGTTAGAATATCTATGGAAGCAATCATTTCTCTTATATGGAAAAGAAGAACTTGAATGCATGTTATACCTTCCTAACTTGTCCTTGAACTGATGAGAACTAACTGTCTTGATTCCCTTCTGGGAATCCGGTGGTGAAGAGATGACTTTCGCTTCAGCAACTTTTGAGCATTGTCCTTTATCTTCATGTCCATAACCCAAGCCTGCAAATGGTTGTCTTGGTACAACCTCCAATGGTTGGGTGACTCCTTGACCATTAATGTCAAGTCCACCTCCTCTATACCCCATCTTCATGAGGATCTTCATGCCAACATTAGTTTCATATTGAGAGAAAACATAACATGAAGAAACATCATATACCTCGGTTTGAGATGCAAAATCCGTCTTCTCAACCTTCTGCAACTTAGCCAATAACTCTTCTTTGGCTCGTAGCATCTCTTGAAGCTCTTGCTTCTCCTCTTTAGCTACTTGCAAAAGTCTTCTCAATTCTGCATGGTTAGCTTGAATGTTGTCATTGATCTCTTGCAACTCTTGCATTCTTTCAGCGTGCTTCGCTCCTCTACCCATCCTGCAAAGCAGTCACCTGCTTTGATACCACTTGATCCAAAAACGGGTCGAGTACTACTCTCCCAAATGTTTACAATGTGAGTATCCTATGGCTTATATAGGTTTTATTGAACATATTAGTTCATTTATCATAATGCATTAAAACACATAAACATAAGTAAATGAACATAGAATAGAGAAAAACACATGAAGTCAAATAAGAGAGAGACAATCGATGTTGATAACGGAGTTCACCCCCCCACCTCTGGGGCTACGTCTCCGGACCTGCTCCAACTGGAATGCAGATCTTCTATATTCCTTCTTCAAAGTGAGCTCTCAAAACTCTCTTACATTCAAGGACTATGGCTCTTCATTAGCTCAGCACTATGGCTTTCAATAGCTAAGCACTCTCTCCTTTCTCCCTCAACATGGCTCACATAAGGAATATATATAGTTTTTCCTTACTCACTCTCCAACTAAGAGAATTAATTACTAGATCCACAATTGTAGGATCTAATTACAAAGAAGGAAAAAACAAGATCCTTAAGAGTAGGATCTTCAACCATCTTAGGCTCAAAAATGGAAAAGTCTCAAAACTACCCAAAGACTTTCCAACCATGCCCTTGATTCTCTCAAC
>ML788142.1:851652-865169 GCA_009831015.1 Picea engelmannii | reverse complement strand
ATGATGCAAAGAGACAGAGATGACCAGAAAATTCAGGCCCCTTTTCAAAACAATTTTGTGGCTGAGGGGAAAGAAGGGGAAATAGACAAACTTGAGCCTAAAATCCATTGCTTTGGAGACACTCCTCCTTTTCCTCATCTCACGCAATCAGCATACGAGGAGTCTCTCATGGACAGTTGGCTAAATGAATTGAGCAAGGGAGAAAAGGTTGGCGGCAGTCAAGGCAGGTGCAACCTGAGGTCCTGCAAAGGGACAGAAGCACCTGATATTCCTAAGTAGTCCATTAAAGCAGAGGAGCCTGCTAGTAAAGTAGCATATGGTCACAGAGGTAAGAAGGACCAACCCCTCTCTCCCGTTGTCCATAATCATGTTCCTGAAATAAAAGAAATTCCAAAGCCTACATCTTCTTTTAACTTCGAGCATGAGATCCAAAAGATCAGAATCCCTATGCCCCTCACTGAGTTGATTAAACATGATGAATTCAAAAAACACTTCTCTGAACTTTTATAGTCTTAAGCCTCATGCCTTCCTACAGACTCCATAAACCTCCAAGATGAAAAGCCAACTGTCGTCCTAGGTCCCATGGTAGAAGACAGAGATGACTCATCCCCTCCCTTCTACACCTCCTTGAACATACATGACAAAGTTCTACACAATTGCTTGATGGATTCAGGGGCCTCTCACAACCTCATGCCCAAAACTGTCATGGAAGAGTTAGGACTAGAAGTTACCCGAGCCTATCATGACCTCTATTCCTTTGACTCCAGGAGAGTTCAGTGTCTTGGAGTGATCAAAGACCTGGTTGTGACCTTGTTTCAACTGCCCATGAAGAGTGTGGTCATGGATATTGTAGTAGCTAATGTCCCCCCCAAGTTCGGTATGCTATTATCAAGATCTTGGATAAAAATACTGGGGGGAACCCTGCAGATGGATCTCACATATGCTACTATCCCAGTGTTTGGAGGAGATCATAGAAGACTATACAGGGAAGCTCAATTGGCCTATATAATCAGTGATGAAGCCAACCCTACCAACCATCCCATCTTTGCCTTGGACACTGACTTAGGCTCCAATTTACTACAAATCACCCATGCCCTCGAGCCTCCTCTCAAACTCAGAAAGCATCCCACCAGTTACCCCAAACTTCCTCCCTCCATCACCCCCGTCTGGAAATTTTTCTTTGATGGAGCCTCTTCCAGGGAAGGCACTGGAGCTGGGGTGGTTTTTTTGTCACCTGCTCAAGAAACCATATCTCTATCATACAAATTAGAATTTGAAGATACCAACAATATGGCAGAGTATGAGGCTCTTTTTCTGGGATTAAGAGTTGCGAGGGAAATGGGAATTCAGGAAGTAGCAGTGTTCGGTGATGCAGAGTTGGTGGTCCAGCAGGTCAAAAATGGTTATCAGGCCAAGCATCCTTGACTCAAAATCTACAGAAATGAGGTATGGGACCTAATTGACAGTTTCTTCTCAGCATTCAACATTTCTTTCATCCCAAGAGAAGACAACACAGTGGCGCATTCCTTGGCTACATCAGCAAGCATTTTCAAGGTACCCTTGCCGTCCAAACTGAGGTATGATGTAGAAGTAAAATACAGGCCCTCCATACCTGACAATGTCAAGCATTGGAAGGTGTTTGAGGATGATCTTGAGATCAATAAATTCTTGGAGACTGTCGAGGAATTTTCAGAAATGCACATAGACCAAGACACCGTCTCGGAGGAAGAGATTGATGGGGGTAATTTTCTGAAAAAGATTGCAGGGCGTGACATTGTACAGCTGCCCAACAACCATATTCCTAGAGGATTGGTTCATTTGGAAAGGTTTTTTGATAGAAACAATGTGTCGGTAAAAGGAGAAGTCTCGGAGGAGGACGTTGGTACTATTCAGTGCAACATTGGAATCGAGAGTGAGCCCAAGTATGTCAAATTGTCAAGAATTCTGATGGAGGAGCAGAGGTCCGAATACATTGGACTTTTGAGGGAATTTGCTGATGTGTTTGCCTAGACCTACAAAGACCTCAAAACCTATGACACCTCTGTCATCGAGCATAAAATTCCATTAAAGGAGGAGACAAAGCCTTTCAGGCAGAAGCTGAAACAGATCAATCCCATGTTGTTGCCTATCATGGAGAGGAAAGTGAAGAAGTTGCTTCAATCTCAGATCATTGTTCCACTGAGATATTCAGAGTGGGTGTCAAACTTGGTTCCAGTAAGGAAAAAGAATGGAGAGATCCGACTCTGTGTCGACTTCAGAAACCTGAACAGGAGCTCACGGAAGGATAACTACCCCTTGCTGAAGATGGAACATATACTACAAAGGGTGATAGGGGCTTCCAGGATGTCCATGATTAATGGTTTCTCTGGCTACAATCAGGTCTCTGTCCTGCCTGAAGACAGGGAAAAGACAACATTCACCACTCCATGGGGCACATTCATGTATGCCAAGATTCCATTCGGACTA
The DNA here is from genome assembly GCA_009831015.1 of Picea engelmannii. Taxonomy (NCBI): domain Eukaryota; kingdom Viridiplantae; phylum Streptophyta; class Pinopsida; order Pinales; family Pinaceae; genus Picea; species Picea engelmannii. Next base: position 862,703 of record ML788142.1, on the reverse strand, counting down.
ATGAATGCAGGGGCGACTTTCCAGCGTGCCATGGACATAGCTTTCGTTGGGGAAAAGGATAAATTTGTGGTCATTTATCTGGATGACATCACAGTATTTTCAAAATCTGATAAAGAACATCGTCTCCATCTCAGGAAATTTTTCTTGAAATGTAGAAAGTTTGGCATTTCATTAAACCCCAAGAAATATCTATTTTCCATGGAGGGAAAGTTACTAGGCCACATAGTATCAGCAGAAGGAGTCAGGATTGACCCCAGCAGAGTTGAGGCGATACAAGCCTTATCAATCCCGAGGTCCAAGAAGAAGGTCCAATCTTTCCTTGGTAAAATTAATTTTCTGAGGAGGTTTGTGCCTAACTTTTCTGAGGAGGTAAAGCTGATAATAGCCATGTTAAAGAAAGAGAATGAAGTAAGGTGGACCCCTCAATCGCGGCATTCTTTTGAACAAATCAAGAAGGCCCTGACTGAAGCTCTTGTTCTGATCAGTCCCGATTACTCAAAGGATTTCCTTATTTTCTCCTTTGCCTCACCTGACACAGTGGTTGTTGTTCTATTACAGACAAATGACAATGGGCTAGAGCAGCCTATTTCTTATTTTAGCCGAGCATTGAGGGATGTCGAAGTCAGGTATGACACTATGGAGAAGCAAGCTTATGCTCTAGTAAAAGCTCTCAAATCTTTTAGAACCTACATCCTACAGTCAAAGATCATCGCCTATGTCCCCTCGGCTACTGTTAAAGACATTCTTATTCAGCCTGACATAGATGGGAGAAGGAGTAAATGGATAGCCAAAATCCTGGAATTCGACCTGGAAATAAGGCCCACCAAATTGATCAAAGGGAAAGGTTTAGCCAAGCTTTTGGCTGAAGCAAACTGCCAAGCGTTGGGGATAAGTTTCATCAACGAATGCTCAGGTATTCAGCAAGATCAGTTGCCTGACGTAGACCATCAAAGGAAGCCCCATTTGGCTCGATGTCCTTGGTATAAGGATGTCATATACTTTCTGCAGGAGTTGCGGCCTCTAGACGGCCTGCGAAGAAGCAAAGCAAGAGCTCTAAAGCTCAAAGAAGTTAGGTACTAACTGATCAATCAAGTGTTATATTGGAAAGACCCCCTGGGGGTGCTTTTAAAATGCACGAGTCCACCAGAGGTTGAGATGATCGTGGTTGAATTTCACAGCGGCCTGTGTGGAGAGCCACAACCCACAAAATCCTCAGGGTTGGATACTACTGGCCTACCGTGTTCGTTGATGTCTGCAAAAGGGTCAGAGCCTGCATCAAATGTCAAAAATTTGCAGGAAAGCAGCAACTCAGGTCTCTGTCGTTAAATACGGTGGTGGTTTCAGGGCCTTTCCAGCAGTGGGGCCTAGATTTCATTGGATAAATTCACCCTGCCTCCATTGGGCAGCACAGGTGGATCCTGACTGCTACAGATTTCTTTACCAAGTGAATTGAAGCTATCCCCACAAGGAGTGCTTCCCATAAGGTAATCATTGGATTCTTGGAGGACCTCATCACAAGGTTCGGTTGCCCAAATAAGATTGTCACCGATAATGTAGCCGCTTTCGGGGCTGAACCACTAGCCAAGTTCTGTGAACAGTTCGGGATCAAATTGACTCACTCCACCCCATATTATCCATAGGGAAATGGTCTAGCGGAATCCTCCAACAAAATCCTGATAAGGATCATCAAAAGGTTGTTGGAAGACAACAAAAGGGCTTGGAGTTCAAAGTTGAAATTCGCCCTATGGGATGATCGGGTGACTACAAAGATATCTATAGGTCTCTCCCCTTTCCAGTTAGTCTACAGAGCCGAAGATTTCTTCCCTTCTCAGTTGGCCATTCCCGTAGCGAAATTCTTACAGGATTATCAAGACGAGCCCAGTGACATGATCAGAAGGATTCATCAGCTAGTAGAGGTCCAGGAGGCTAGGGAGCAGACAGTGGACAAGATTCAGGACCATCAGAAAAACATCAAGAAAGTCTTTGATAGGAAGGCCAAGAAGGAGCGGTTCCAGATAGGAGACCTGGTGCTGAAATGGGATTCTCCTAAGCAACATAAGGGCAAACACAGCAAATTTGAAGCCCTGTGGATTGGGCCTTTCAGAATCTCTGAGACTTTCTCAAATAACACATACAGGTTGTGAGATTTGGAAGGTGAAGAAGTTTTCAGGAGCCCAGTGAATGGGAATTTCCTGAAGAAATGTTTTGTTTGAGTCTCAGATGGCTCCTTTGTTTGTAAATATTGTCCTTTTTGTTTCTTAGTTCGTTTCCGTTTTTATTTTTGTGGTCTAATAATGACTCCGTAGCCCAACAGCGAGGCACTGGAACTGCAAAATGAGTCCTTAGAGAATCACAGGGACGACTCTACCCCCCATGGAGCCTAATGTTAGAAAAAAATGTGGTATCGGGGAACAAAGGTCTGCAAGATTGCACGATAGGTGCCCAAGCGCAGCACAGAAAAGAAATCTGCTTGGGGCCCGAGTCAAGCAAGCGAGCCTGATCATGGAAATGAGAAGCGACAAAAGATCCACAGGAGGGATTCATCAGGAATCGGGATATCGGAGATCCCAAATGCGAGAGTTTTGTGCATTGCAGAATCGTGATACGCGATTTCTCGATCGGTGGGGAACAACTGTCAATCGTGGAGGACAGGTGGCGGGCTTTCGCGACGGGGAGCGGACCGCTAACAAGTCAACGACCATGATCCATTGAGGATCTGGGAATCGCGATTCCGGAGGACGCGTGCTCGTTGACATTGCAAACCGCGAAACCCCGATGGAGAGTATGGTCGAGGACATGTGGTAGTGGTCACTTGGACCAGGGTCTAGTCGAAGGGCTAGCACTGAAGGTGCATCGGCAATCGAAAAATCGCGAATCCCGTGGACATAAACATTGTGTCATCATGAACGTCAAAACTACGATGGGGGGTTTGGCTACGGTCACACGGAGACAGGTCATATGGATCGTGTTCTAGCCGGTAGGGGCTAGCTCCTAGGAGGAGGAGCTCATCGCACATCGGGATATCGGAGATCCCGGAGGCAAGGAGTTCATGCATCTCGAACTCGTGAATCCCGAATCCCCAAAACCCTGAAACCCCGAAACCTCATCACATACCTATCCCTTGCTGCCACATCATATTCCCGTGTCATGCCAACCACAGTTTCTTCCCAACCCCTGTGTTCCCTCCACCTGGCTCGTACACTTAGAATCCCATGAATTCTTTCACTTGCATTTGCCCTATCGTTCTCCCTCCGCCACATCCATCCATATGGCCTCTCCTCATCCCATCTCCACACCGAGCATGTCAAACCACCCCTGCCTGATCATCGTCCATTCAACACTTCATGTCAAGTCCTCCAGTCATCACGATGGCCTCCACGTCCACCCGCTAGTCTTACCATGATTTTTTCCAAACAGATCCAAATGGCAGAATGAGAAGGCCTCCATGTCCTGTAGGTACAGAGTCGACCGGGGCCTTTCCCGATCCCAATGAAACAGTTATTGCAGCAGTTGATGGTGGTTGGACATCGTTTCGACCATAAATGGAAAGTCCAGAAAATGGCTGTAAGCTTGTCAATCCATTCACAGGTCCTTTTGGAGCGTGATTGTGTCTGATCGAAGTTCACGACTGTCCAGAGTCTGCAGGCGCAGTAAACATGCAGACGTAATGTCTTCAATGCGATGTCTCGAATTGGCTTCTATGGTTTTGCTCTAAGTATTTAGGGGAGTTTTCTCACATTTTGTAGGCATCGATGGTTGAGCTGAGCTCCCGGTTGTAAAGTTTTAATGAAGCATTGTTGCTCTGGTTATGTATGAACGTTTGAGACTTCTTGCCTTATGAATGCCAGTTTCTTTCATATCTTTGTTTACACTGTGTTAGAGCAGCTCAGAATTGGAGGATCCAGTCGAGCTGTAGCTATTATAGGATGATGTTGTAATGGATCACTGTAATAGTTGCACTGTCTCTAATCAGTTCTTGTGATTTCCCCAACGTTGAGTGACTTGGAATTGGAGGATCCAGTCAAGTCCCCTTTCAGTTCCTTGAGACCCTGAACCAAGCAGATCTTTATTTCAGAGTCTTTCTCTTGCAAACTGTCGAAAGCCTGTTGCCCAAGTTGTTTGTTCACTTTTCCTACTAAGTCTTCCACCTGTTCATCTTATAATCAACCCACTGGCTGAAGTTAGGATTCCAGACCTCCTTTTCTCTTTACATACTAGACCCGGTCCCTGATTTAGAATGATATTTCCTTGAGTCTTTACCTCCATTTGATCATCCTTTTAAAACAAATCGTGACACTAAACTGATGGGTGTCAGGCTCTGCTCCTGCAAGCAATCCAGGAGTGACTTCTGACGCTAACACATGGGACGATATTCATTTGATCCCCCGTCCATGTGCCCATATTTTCTACAATGTTTTTTAGTTGTTTCTATTAAAACTCTTTCGGGACATCTAGTAAAACAATTTTTGGAAGGGAAATAACATTTATCGTCACCTTTTTGACCCTCTTTAATTATTTTCCCAGCTCTAATGTTTTCTAACATTCTTCCCCGCAAAAATATACTGGAAAAAAAAAAAAAAAAAAAACATGTTTTTTGTTTGCCAAGAAGACCAGCTTATGCCCTTTTTGAAGTGTCGTTATTATAGCAAACTTTTTGCAACATCCATAAAATTAAACATATTTATGTATATTTTATAATGTCGCAATTCTGACGATAGTTGACCAAGTCAAAGTTGACTTGGTCAAATACTAGGTGACTGTTGGTATGGGGAAAACCTAGTTTCCATAACGTCGCAAGTGCGACAAATATTTTACCAACGTCTCAAGAGAGACGAAAATCCAATGGCATCGCAATAGAGACTTCTTCCTACCTTCATCGCAATAGAAACATGTGTTTGTATTACGTCGCAAGAGAGACGTTATCGGGCAATATGGAGAAAAAAAATAAAATTTCTTCTATTTTTCGACAATATGGCCAATTTTGTCCATAACGTCGCAAATAGAGCGTCAAAAAGTTTCCAATATGTACTAGTGATACTATTGAACAACATTGACAACATGGAAAAGTTATAAATGAAAGGAGTACATGGCCTCCTAATGTTTCACAAAAAAATTACCCACAAAAATAGAGAACTCAATCTAGAGCTCAAGAGAAAAATAAATCTTCAATGGATAATTCTGATGATGGAGGTGAACATAACCATCCTAAGGAAAGTGTTGAAAGACCCCATAAGCTTCTAGTAACCAGTAAAATAAAAGGGCAGATAAATCAGGAAGGAACAAATGAGGTCAAACCTAAAGATGAAATCGCTCTTGAAGACATGGACTTGGATGTAAACATTGAGGACATAGAATTCTCTTATGATGAAAAAAAAGTGCAAGAAAGCAGAAAAGTTGCAGCAGAATTGGAAACGTAGGAATCATTCTTCTTTAAATAATATTTATTGACTTTTAATAGTTATTTGTTCGACAAGAGTACAAAAAATTTGTTCCTTGAAAAAGTTCACACAAAAAAATAAAAAAAATTCAAGGAAAATCTAATTTAGAATTTGACTTCAATGGGGTTCCACCTTCCAGAATTGTATGAATCCATGAAGCTACAGGGGAATTCCTTAAAATGTTTTTTGATGAAATTGATAATTAAAATGCTACTCTCAAGGACAAGATTAGAGAATTTGAAATTTTCCTAACTCCCCCGCCCATATTTGCTAGCCTAATTGCTATGATGCAGCCATGGAACACTATTGATGGAACATTAGAGTCTAGCTAAAAATTAATAGGTACATCAAGCTTACTTGTTGCGGTCAGAAGATATGTTGGAGAAAATATTAAGAAGAGAATGTCTCTAATTCTTGAGACATGGGAACTAGCAAATTGTTTCATTTCCTTGGCATAAAAAATGATGAATTTGAAACAGTTCTGTCACACACCCACTATGGAAAAAACAAAATTTTCACTCTTCCTCAAGGGATAGAATCCCTGAATTTCTACGGAGCCTAGCACAAACCATCCCTTCCCATATCCTCCTCCAAGTGACCACAACCTGGCCTTAGTGCAAGCACCTTTCACAACTTGTGAGTTGGAGGTCAAGGCTCTCGACTCCTCTTTCTCCAAACACCGATACCCAAAATGCGATACGGGTATGACTCCCTCCTCACTAGAACCTACTACATATAACCGTAGGCTAGGCTAAACACTAGCACTACTCGCAACTCGTGACTTCGTGAGTTGGAGTGTTGAGCCCTCATTCTCCTCCTTTGCGAATCCATGAGACGTGAAAGGTCAACGTTATGTGGACTTTGCCAAAGCGACACATACACGCCACTTGTCTCCTATGATGTATTCTTCTTACGAGTTGTGTCGATGCCGCCCGTCGCACGAGACCTCGAATCTCAGCGTTTCGCGACCTTAGCGATCAAGGCAAAACTTATTGACCCTTCGAAACCTTGAAACATGATAAGTCAACAATGGGTTGACTCTTTCCCAGGCGACATGTGTCCACCACCTGTCAACCATGTGGTCCCCACCTAACGGATGTACCACGTGTTCACACGAGCCCTCGATGCTCGGCACTTCATGACTTCTGCAATCGAAAAGAAATGATTTCAACCTTTGAACCCCCGATACATTATACCACGTGGAGGTTCTGATCCAACGGTTCTCCTGTGGCTTGGATCCAACGGTCTGGATCCTTTCACGATCTCGCCTATCGCGAGTCCTTAAAACCTTTCCCGTTGACTCCTTCGAGTCGTGAGTAAGAAAAACGCTGAGCTTTCTCTACATGCCCTCCTTGATGGGCAGCTATGATCAAATCACGACTTCGCGCATCGCTAGTTAGAACAATATGTTCTTTGACCTTCTTGCTCTACGAATTAGCAAAATCCTAAGCTCTCGCCACGCATCCTCTACAATGGACAACTTGATTTCCTCTTCGAAGATTTCAGGATTTCGAGACTCGCACATTGTAAGGTTCTTCCTTCGAACCCCCGAATGTCAAAATCCTCCTTTGGGCACGAAGTGTTAAGGTTATCACTACTTATGTAGATCTGACGGTTGTCCGTCCTCATCTCTGCATTCCTCCAATATCGACCGTTTTTCCTCTGGAGCCTTCGCTGTTTCCAGTCCTTGAATAATTTCGATCTCCAAAGGTTTTGAACCTTTGTCCCTTCCTCTGCAATCCACCTTGGTTTAAGGAACACTCTGCAAGTGTTATCCCTCCTGAGCTTCGTAAGCTATGAAGGAATTAAGAGCCTTGTGCTCTTCTTCTAGGCTTAACATGCTTCATCCTCCAAGGGACTCAAAACTATTAGGAAGGTTTACATGTGTACATGAAACTGTGTTCACGGTCGACGAACACAAAGTTCGTGACTCGGGCTTATGCCACCACAAGACACAAGTATTTACGAGTATAAAACATATCCTAACCATATGATTTCTTACTGGACTAATTATACAACCAAGCAGTGATAAAATGAATATAGTATATCCATTAAGAAGTCAGGCACAATTCCTGCAACATACGCATTATAGCCAATTCATACACAGTTACAGATAAATTACACAGGGAAGGAGATCACTTATCTATTACAGGTTGTCGCCAACCAACTAACTCTGGGTGTTCGTCCTTCCACCTAACCATAGGCATAGAGGAATTCATTCTTTGCACTCTGGCCACCCCCATGCCAAGCCATGATATCACCAGGGAATTCTCACACTTCTCGAGGGTTCTTCCTCTGTTTTCGCTTCTGTTTAGGTCATGTTCTCTGTAACTCATAGATTTCTCTCTCTCGGTTATGGCCTCGGAGAGGTTTCTCAAATTTTTCTCAGCATCAAGCTCACGGCCTTCAGTTCATGACTCACTGGAGAGATTTGTGCATCTCCCTTGCAAGCTTATGCTCTTTTTTTTGTCTGGTGTCTCCTTTCCCGTGTGTATCCCTCTTACCTTGGAAGGTTTTTCGACCTATCATGTTCCTTCTGTCAAAAGGAAGCTCAAGTCTGTAGGTCCCTATGGTACTTCGGGCTGAAAACCCATGTTTTCATTCATGGGAGTGGTTGATAATTCAACCACCGTTCCTTTCTTCATTAACTGATTCTCTCCTTGGGATCCGAAGGAGGTTGTCATCCTCATCAAGGGAAATTTGGAGTTATTTTTCATAATGAACCCTCTCTTATAGTTTTCACATTTTTCCTCTAGTGATATCATGGCCAATACTTTCAAGGCTTCATCCCCACAGTCAGTCATTGGCAACTCAAACAATAATACATTTACATTTTCCTCATGCATTAGCATGGTAATTCCTATTTTATGATTAATTACAAATTGGGGGAAATAGGGGGTTACAAGTTCCTTCAAGCTTATTTGGAGAATGATGAAGAGATTTATAAAGGGGAAATTGTTATCTTTTTGTTAAAGTTTCAAATATGAGTCAGCTCAAAATAAAATAAGAATACCTACCCTCCCCATTCCACATTAAACAACTAAAGGCATGTTGGATTAAAAGAATAAAATGTTTAAAAGAAATATTGGTTGATCTTGACACTATAAGTGTTAAGAGGGGGGAATATTATCTAAAGTTAATTGAGTTGGATCTAGCTGGAACAACCGGAGAAGTTGATGACCCAAAGATAATTTTAAATTCCATATTTATTTCTAAGGAGCAATTTTAAGAGAAATTAAAATCATTGAAATCTGCATTGGTCGATAGATTCAAGAGTTTAACAAAGTATTCAAAGTTTGAAGTAGAAAGTTGGTTAGTCAATTATGTAAACACGAATGAAGATATAGAATATACATTACATCAAATTTGAATTGACTAACGAGGGATATAGGATCCATTATTTGACATAAAAGTAAGGAAAGAAGTAATTGTCTCACCAATGAAGGATTATATTGAAAATTGGTTAAAGAAAGATTTAATCAAAATAACAAAAATAGATCAAGAAATGGTAGTTACAACCGATCAAAGAATCCCAAGAAAGGAGAATACAAAAGGAACATAGACTAACAAATAGAGGAGAGAGAGAAATACATCACAGTGAGTAAACAAATCACATCTTTCATAAATTCTCTATTATTTTTCTCTTCTCGTTCAATAATCAGCCAGTTGTGTCTTATTGTTCTTGAGAAAACATAACCAGTTTCTCATCATTTCCTTCTTTTTTCTTTCTAGGTTTATCCATGTTCCACTTTCTGTTTATGGTCCATGGGAGCCCCATCCCAATCCATTTGGACAAATGCTATTTTTATTTATTGAAAATCAGACTACTAGGACAATTATTTTTGAATTCCCATGAGAACTACTTTGGGGTGTAATTTCAATGATTTCTCAAACTCTAAGTTATTGAGCATGGGATGTTTGAACTGAACCTATTATATTCTCTCTTATTTTGAATGAAATGCTCTTTTAAAGTTCTCTCAATTGTGGATTTGTGTCTTTTCTTCTTATGAATGTGATCAAAATTTATGATATTGTGATGGATGTGAAAATTATATTATTTTTTATACAACGATTATTTTATTTATATACATTATTCTACATACATTGTATCATAGTCTTTGAAATATTCTCGATCCTCTTCTCAAGAATTCTCTTTGTGAATATATTATTGTTCAATCAACAATATTTTATATTTTATTGAACGATCAAGATTGGGGTTTCTTTAAAGTATCCCCTATTTTAATATTTCAAAGTATCAAGATGTATATTTTAGAACATATAGATGAGTACCACCTTTATAAAAATGAATGGGGATACTTTATCCTCGTGAGGTTTTTTTTTGGATCTTAACCAATCAAAACATCAACAGTTCACAATTTGAAATTAGCGCTAAATTCATTGTTATACTAATTCAAATTCTTTCTCAATTTTTGGTAATTTTGTTAAATAAGTTGGCTTAATTAATCAAAATTTAGCATTCAAGAACTGAAATTTAAAACAAGAACTCAAAATACAAGAAAAACTCAACAATTTTATAATGGAGTTCACCCATATGGGATACATTTTTGGGTTCACTTCAATCATAGAATCGATCTATTTAGAAGGATGCAAAGTATATCATTTCAATTCTTTACATCAAATAATGGCCTTGAATATGCAATAGATGAACAATTTTACCTATTCTCCCAATAAAGGGGCTCTCCTCCAAATATCCAACAAGGAATATTCTTTGTCCAACATCAAAATCTCCTAATTGGGTATTTTAAAAGAATGCATGCTTTAAGGTTACCTTGCAGAGAGGATATGAAGAGCACAATCCCCTAATCATGAGGTTGAATAATAACAATGGTGTAGTGAGTGCTTTGAGTATTATTCCTCAACGAAGCACATGAAAATAATCATTTTTTAATGAGGGGGCATCACATCACTACTTTTGGACCACCAAAAGTCTAGTTTCATTTAGAAAATAAGTGAGGTTACAACTCGCTTGTTTTTTATGGTTTTCCTTGGACATCGTGCTTTACTTGGATGCATTCCTCTTAGCCCCACACGAAGATCCTCCACATCACCTCTCTGTGAAGTCCTCGCCCTTTTCTCAATAATAGCATCTTCCCACAACACATCAAGATATTCAAGAGAAAAATATTCAAGGGAAACAAAGTTACCAAATTAACAAGAACTCTCCAAAGTTCTATTTTTTTTAGAGGTCACATTAATTGATTATTTTTACCCTCAAATCAAAAAGTGGTGCTATCAATATCACCCCTTTTTTGTGGTTAAAATCCTAACTTGTTCGAAATCATGGCCTTGACAAAAACCTTAAAACCTTAAAATTGGCCCTCTAATCGAAAAGTGATGCTACTAGGAGCACTATTTTTTTGTGTTGAAATTGTGACTTAATTAAACCCATGTCCTTGACTGTTAGTACAATCGCAGATTAAAAATTCAAAATTGGCTAAGAAATCATCACTTGGAAATTTATTTAATGATTTATTTTATTTTAAATATACATTAAAAAATAAACAATTTGAAAAAATAAATCCCCACAAACAAGTTTAAAAAAGAAATAAATGAAAAACATCAATTAAAACAAAACAAAAAACCCATAACCCA
>ML788142.1:835888-851562 GCA_009831015.1 Picea engelmannii | reverse complement strand
AAACCCAAAAAGTCAAAATACAAAATTCAAAAAACAATTACTAAAAATACCAAATTTAAAATAAAACTTAAACTAAAAATAAATAAAAATGAGACCAAAAAATATTTTAAAAACTAATTAAAACAAAAAATAAATAAATAAACTAATTTAAAAAATAAAATCAAACAATATTTAAATTAAAATTTAAAACGAATTAAAAAAAATAGAATTAAACAAATTAAAAATTAAAAGGAATTTAAAAAAAAAAATCGACTTTGGGAGGAGAAAATGATTCTCAAAATTGTGCGTGCCCCCACCCCCGGCCCACCTCCCATCCTTGCTCGTCACTTGTTGCGGTGGTGTACGGGCATTGTTGCAATAGAGCGAGAGTGAGGGTGGGGGAGTGGAGAGGTAAGGGAACGAGGAGGCAGGGATAGGTGGTGTACGGGCATTGTTGCAATAGAGCAAGAGTGAGGGTGGGGGAGTGGAGAGGTAGGGGAACGAGGAGGCAAGGATAGGAGGGGAGGGGGGTCGGGGTGCGGTTATGCGTGATTCTGACAATCGTTGTCCCCCCCTAAGGTTGGATTTTGTATATTTAAAAAAATATATTTAGATTTAGATTTAGATTTTGTTTAATTCCGTTTTTATTTTTATTTTTATTCAATTCATTTTAATTTTTAATTTAAAAATTGTTTGATTTTTTATTTTATTTTCATTTTTTTCTTTAATTAGCTTTTTAAATTTTAATTTTTTTTGTTTTAATTAGAATTTTAAATGTTTTTTTTGTTTTTCATTTTTTTTATAATTTTTTGTTTTGGTTTATTTTTATTTTTATTTTTATTGTTCATTAGTCTGCTCTTGAGGTTGGTGTTGGTACAAGTTGTTGATTATTTCGGTTGGTTGTCATTGATGTCAGCCCTTGAAGAAAGTCTAGTAGCAAAAAGGTTTGGGTAATGGACCCAAGTTTGTTTGATGTATAATGGTATGAGTTTTAATATATTTGAAGGTAAGACTATTATGGATGGATAGTACATGTCATGCCATTTTTGGTGGTATGTGGAACATCACATAACTCCTCGCGGTCAGATAGTTATGGCCATGTGAAGTTGGAGAACCCTCATGAGACACCTAGAAGCCCCAAAAGGTCAAAGTAGTCAAAGTGGATACAAAATAAATTATTTAAATAATAAAGTTAATGGAGAAATTACTAAGTGGGCAAGTGGTTAGAAGTGGGTTAGCCATAAAATAAGGAAAGTGGTTTAAGAGATTTTAGAAAGTAAATAATAAAGTGAAGTGATGGGTGTACTATAAGTTAAAGTGGATACAAAATAAATTATTTAATTAATAAAGAGAAATTACTAAGTGGACAAGTGGTTAGAAGTGGGTTAACCCTAAAATAAGGAAAGTGGGTTAAGATGGTTAAAATGTAACCCCTTGAGGAAGCTACATGAAAGTATAAATAAGAGGCAAGACTCTCTCATTTTAATCACACTTGAGCATATTGAATATCTACAAGTGACTGAGGTAACCAAAGGATATCTAAGCCGAATTTCAGAGGGAAGGTGAAGTAAAGAAGGCAGAAATTCAAGGGAGGATAAACACTTGTGATGATGCTTTCTAAGATCCATACAAAAAATATTCTGTGTGCGGCACACTCTACAAGTTAGCTCTCTAGAATAAGTCAGAATTCAACAAGGTACATAATTATGATTATTTCAAGTTAGGATTGTTGACTAATCCAAATTAGTCATGTGAGACTAAAGTAAAGTTTGATGAAAATGCTAGTCTCTTGTTGTTAAAGTTAAGGAAGGTTTGTAGGTATGTGATCATATACACCAGGTCTATTACAGGGTTACAAATTAGATTTGGATGATGAAATTGATGAGGGATTTTGGTTGAGATACATGTTGGGTACATGGTTGAGACAAGTAGTTGATGAGTTGGCACATACATGAGGTGTATAGTTGATTATGTTGGTACATCTTGATGGGTCATAGTTTATGTGTATTTGATGCATGATTGGTACATATTTGGAGCGTGGTTGATGCACTCGTTGATGGTACAGATTGAGGTACAGGTTGGTGCACGGTTGATGCACTTGTTTATGGTACAGGTTAATTACATGTTGTTTGGTACAGGCTGTTATAGGTTGTTGCAGGTCAGTGGTATAGGTTGTTATAGTGGTATATCTCACAGTGATAGTGTGACAGTGGTTTCATCATTCTACTTCTACGTCAGGGTGGTTGGACGGGGCAAGGACAGGTGGTTGTAGCCACCTTCCGGTTGTAGTCGAATAACATAGGGGGTTGTAGCCTCCTTCTAGTTGTAGCCAGAGGATTGGGGAGTTGGAGATTCCCTCAGGTTGCATCCTGATAAACTAGGGGGTTGTAGCAAGAGAATTTGGGAGTTGGAGCTCCCTTTAGGTTGTATCCTAAGAAACTAGGGGGGTTGGAGCCTCCTTCCAATTGCAGCCGGAATACAAAGGAAGTTGTTGCTTCCAATGAATGTAATTCTTAAAGACATATAAGAAAAAGCATTATGTGGTTTTCTCTCACTTTGGGTTTCCACGTAAAAACACTAGTGTATTGTGTATGCGTATGATTTATCATTTTTTCATTATTTATTATCTCTGCAACTATTGGATGATAATGCTACATTGATATAACACTTGTAGTTTGTGGTTAAAAATGATTATTTCTCTATTATTGATTCACCCCCCCTCTCAGTAATCCAATAGTAGTGATGCTCAAACACCAAAACTCCTACCACGAGCCACATACCCACAAGACTTTTTGGCTCTCCACTTGTGGTTGATAGCCCCATGACCCAAACAACTGAACCTTATGGGGCCCATGCCACACCCTCACAACAAACGCCATACCAAGCACATGATAGTGGAGATGTGTCAATTGGTGATTCTTCAAACTGCTTTCTTGGATCGTCACGTGTTACCATCAAGGGAACAATTTCAGTTACCTTTTTGGTGGACAATAAGATTGTTCTAATCAAGATACCAAAAATCCTAGGTATTTATGAATGTCTTAATTATTTCCTATTATTTAATCGTATCATACATCTCTCTGATTATTTTAAATTAATGATCATATTGTTCCATAGGAAACAATATTTTTTTAAGCATATAAATGGAAAGACCTTAGATATTTTTGGGCCCACCATATTCACACGGTGGAATGCTCAAAATCCCAATTTGAAAAGGGATCTTATTGACCACTTGGTCGACTTGTTTGGCGAATCCTTCAACAAAATTGGAGTAACCTCATTGGCTAGTACATATTTGAAATATCTGAGGATACAATACAGGGTTCAGTTGCAAACAAACCCTATGTATGAGTGTCCTTCAATGATTCTCGAGAGTGAGCAGAAGAATCTGTTGGAAGATGTAAAGGAGAAGACAATGAGAAAAGAAGGAAATACACCACCTAGTCTATGAAGGTATATCATATTATGAACTTAATATGTTGAATTTTATTTAGTTCTATATAAAAATTATCATATACAACCTATTGGAAAAAACGTGTAGTCTCTTAGACACAACAAAAGCAATGAAGGAAAGACTATGAAAACACAAGCAACATAAACTTGTCCAGGGTGGTTATGTGAAACTAAAAGCACAAATTGTAAGTACCAAACAATTAGACCATATCATTCTTATCATCATCCAACTTTTATTTAATTGCATCCAATAAGAAAAATTTGAGATCTTATGCAATGCAGGGGCCTCAATTCAAAACCGCAACCATTGAATAAGACCTCGAGCTCAGTTTCAAGTTCGCCATTCAAGACATGATTGAAAATCAAAAAATCATGGGATAAACACAATCTTCCCCTTTGAACGACGTCATAAGTAAAATCGATGGACTTTAATTGTTGATTACTTGTAAAGTCTATTCATGATTGATTTCATCCATAAATCAATGTGTCTTTCTATTTTAAGCAAGAGAGAAACAACAATAATGAGGATAGCAGTGGAAAATAGCCCCGTGACAGTGGAGTGTATCCCGACCATGACGATATTATGGATATAAAATAAAAAGTATGGATTACAATTATTAATGTTTGCATGTAGATGGTGTACTTATAACCTTTCTTGTTTAAACAGAAGAGTGTGTAGATAAAGATGTTTGGCGAGAATAGGAACACATGGAAACCAAACCAATGGTCTCGACTAGTCAACCTGGTAAAGAAAATTGCAATGATATTTTCATTAGTGAACTACTTATGTGAATAATAACTAACCATATCAATTTAACCTTTTTGTTATTGTAGTTGATGTCCCTCAGCATTAGCTTGCACACTATGGAGAGTACACGACTAGACGTACAATGCGTCAAAGCATACTTATTCACTCAACACCAAGAGAGGGCCCAACAACTAAAGTGGATCAAGAAATGGATGAGACAATCAACAAATATATGAAAACTAAGAAACATAAAAAGACGTTATTGTATATATTATGAGAAACATGTATAATGGAAACATATTTTGATGATAAAATTTATTAATATATATTATTTGGTGCTACCTTCTTATGGATGAATGTTATATGTTTTGTATGTACAAAACCACATATCTGGACACACACTATTTCTTTMTTTTACCTTTAAATTTGGTTTTKCTACTTTCTATGCATGAACTGTACTATGCCACTTTCAATTATTTTACAATAGATATATTGGGTATGGGRAATTGAGAGTGATGCRGGGGGAGGGGRAAARTGAGATTCCAACTTCACGTAGTTGACCTTGTTTAGTAGAGAAAAAAAATATTCTTGAAACCAAGATAATCTCATTCAGGTATTCYACTTTRGTCTTTCTAGAGTCTCRTACATGTTGATGTGTTTGTTTATTTATTTAAATATTATTTAGTCATATAACATTTTATTCTCTKATTATTTATGTAGGTCTTTGCAATGGAAATGCAACTAACAACTAGTCTATGTYTGATGTGGTTGTATAATATCATGYCTCATCGAGCTCATTGACGTAGGTAGTTAGTACTCATTTTTCCATGTTAGTTAGTGTRTGTGCATAGTTGCCAAAGATTCATGTMTATTTCAACCCTTTACTAAATTTTGGGCACAAATCACCCTAGTATACAGTCTTTAGGGTTTACAACAAATMTAAAGTCATGTAACTTGTAACTTGTAAATTACCAACACCATACATGGATTTTTCTTCCTAGGGCATGCATTTTTTTATCATGCCCTATTTTCATGCATTTTTCCCTTTATGCATTTTTTTTCACTTACAAGGAAGATTTTAGCCWTTATGCACAGCTGAGGGTTTTTGGTTSCAAAATGMAYARCTAAAGTATGAATAGATGTAAAATGATCATATCCAAACTCCACAATTTGAACCACTCAATTTGGAGTTCATATGAGTCTTAAGCGTGCATTTTACAGTATGACAATTTTACCCTCCATTTTACAAAAAGTCTTGAATTTAGGTTCAAGGTAGAAGTCCTTATTCATTTGAAAATGAACTATATATATATATATATATATTGTTATTAAATTCACCCAAAACTAATATCACTAWATTTGGAGCTATATGAAAGCATGGGCATACATTTCCATTAGGCCATTTTCTATTGTTTTGGTCTCTCAATTTACAAGSTAGATTTTGCCTCTTTTACATMRCAGCCACTTTTATGTTTGCAAATGAAAATMTAAATATGCAGACAAGTGTGAAATTATCTAAGACACCCTCAAAAACTTGAATCACTCAAATTTTGGGTGTGTTAAACCTGGGCGTGCATTTTTCATCGTGCTCTAGTTTTATKCATTTTTAAGCATTTTTCCCTTTATGCATTTTTTTGCATTTACAAGGAAGTTTTTAACCTTTATGCACAACATAAAGTTTTTGGTTTCAAAATGCACAACTAAAGGTGTGAAAATATGAAAAATGATAAAAKACAAACTCCACAAATTTAATCACTTAATTTGGACATCATATGAGTCCTAGGCGTGCATTTTATAGTAACACAATTTTACCCTCCATTTTACAAAAAGTTTTGAATTTTGGTTCAAGGTAGAAGTCCTTTTTCATTTGAAAATGCACTCTGGATGATATAGACACATTTGTAATGTTATTAAATTCACCCCAAAACTTAGATCACTAAATTTGGAGCTATATACAAGCATGGGAATTCATTTCCAATAGGTAACTTTCTACTATTTTGGTCTCTCAATTTACAAGGCAGAGTTTTCCTCTTTTACACAATAACCACTTTTTTATGTTTGGGAATGAAAATATAAATATGTAGACATGTGTAAAATTATCTAAAACGCCCTCAGAAACTTGAATCACTCAAATTGGAGGTGTTTTAAGACTTGGGCGTGCATTTCTGTGAAGTCCTATGTGCATTTTGCACAAGGGCGGAAATTGCAGCTTAAAAGAAAAACATGTATTTCTTAAGTGTGAGTGCATTTTTAGATGTGGAGGCTCTAAAAAGATTGAATTAGGTTTTTATGCAAAAATATAAACCCTAATCCTAATCATCTATATCATCATATATCGAGAACATTGTCATCTACATCTGGCTCAACCTCTTTGACTTCTTAATCTAACACATGTATCCGCTCCATGTGTCCAATGCAGGATAAGCATGGCTTTCAGTGTACAACATAAATTCCATTTTTTTTTATCTTTATTATCCATCCATCAGAACTCTGATTCCAATGTTCATCATCGAATATACATTGGTATTCTAACAAAATGTTCATGTCTGTCCATCTCAACCTCAACAAACTTCGAGTGCTCAAGTGACACCACTTCGACATACATTTCCTACCCTAGAATCACTACTCTGATGTTATTTTCCCTCCCTAACATCGCCACTCCAACAAATTTTCCATGCCATATTGTTGTACCATCGACGGACTGCGCCCTCCAGAGTGTCGTAGCTCCAATGAAGGTGGCCCGCCACAAGGTTACAATTTCGATGATGTGTACGTCATCTTTCTGAGAGTATTTACGCATGCTATCATCACACTAACGACCACGACCATCAATATTACAACAACCACTTGTCTGATAAATGGTTCCTAGAAAATTCCACGTGGCAACCTATGGCATTGAACGAGCGATGACTATATATGATCTTCGTCGTTGTGACAACAATATGCTTGATTAAATCTCTCCATAGATTCCGCGTGGAAGTTTCCTATTTCGAACATTCAACTGATGGATAAGGGCATCGATAGTGTGATGAAAAGGATTCGACAAACCGATTTGATTCGCTTCGTCGAAATATTGGCATTGTTTCATTGGAACGACATTAAAAAATGTGACAAATGTACTAGTGAATAGATGAATTTTCTATTGGAGCTTCCCTTAGATATGCCTTGATCCTACTACCAAAATTTCAATTGCATGGGACTCCTATGTTCTATATCATTATACATATAACTAAGTTATATTTCCACCACCTCTGCTAGATCCCCTCTTTTCTCTTTTCTCCTTCTTGGGTGTCATGTTTCAAAGTCATTCTTTCAAATCATTGGACAATTCCATGTTAACTCATTAGCTCAAAACCTATGCAACAAAATTGGGCATGCCTTGGGTGGCATAAGAAATAAGTGCTAAAATATGATTTTAATGAATAATGATAACATAGTTCTAACTTTTCACATAACAAGATGTTTAACATTGAAACAACCCTCAAAGAGAGTCATAAGTATGTTGCAACACTTATGTATGCTTATAAAATAATATCTAAATGCAATGTGGTTATGTGTTTCATAGTTCTAATTTGGGATATCATTGGAATGAGACTTACCGATAGAATCAAAGATGCATTCTCTTGACGAGCCTGAACTTTGGTTTGAGCATGCAAATGACACTATTTAGGTGGAAGAGCACCACCTATATATCAAGGAATATGGAGAAACACCTCTATCATTAGGAGTGATATGCATGCTATAAAAATGAATTTTGACTTAAAAATTTATCGATGTTACCTTTGACCAACACATTCGATGTGGAAAAACCCACTAATGGGTACCCATGGCTCTATTTTCACTAGTGGAAACAAAGAAAAATGGAATATGGAATGAAACCATCTCTCCTTGACACAAATTTAAAATAGTCACAATCTTGTGATGGATAGAATCAAAGGATTCCACCTTCATGGGCATGGGGGTGAAATTTTATACAGGAACCAATTGTATTTTAGCACCGATTAATGGATCAAATCCTAGATTTGAAATTCTATGGTTGATTTTGAATGATGAAACACTACCAAGCCCTAAAATCAAACACCTTAATCTAGGAAATTGTTAGAATATAGAAGATGGTGTGCTCGTTTTACCATTGACGATACTTCGTCACCCAACCATAGGCCAAAGCCTCCCTCCGAGCACCTTAACCTTGACTGAGAATTCCTCCAGAAGCAAACCCTAGGCTAGATAGCCAAACAAAGGGTAGCATGCCTCTCTCCAAGGATAGCGCAACACAAAAGACTGATAAGATAGTCCCAAACCCTAGCCAAGAGATATTCAAGCCAATACTGAAAACTTGTTGTTGCTACAGCTACACCAGCAGCTCTCCTCCAAACCTACGCACAAGACTACAACTACAGTGCGCACCAAATTGGGAACTGCAATTCTGAGATGCTGTCAAATGAGAATTGGCACCCTGTATGTATACTGGTTCTGCCAGATTTGTTGGGGTCGACTTCTCCTTCTAGATAAGTGTTTGTTCAGTATATTATTATTATTATTGGCCTACTTCTTCTCTTGGAGGCTAATAACCTAATATAAATTATCTTCTTGAGTCGACAAGGATTCTAGGGTTATTAGCCAACTCATTAGGGTTTCTCTTGCTTCCCGGAGTCTTCTATTCTCATCAGGTTCACACGTGGAGGTCAATACCTCCCGCAACTACCATAATATTAACACTCCCTCCTAGATAGAGAGGTATTTATAGGTAATGGACTTGAGCACAAAAACATACCATTTACCCGATAGCATCAATATAGTCATCTAGACTATTTCATGACTAGATCATGAGCATCACCATCACCATCAGCGGCATCAACTCTCGAAACCATACTTCATCTGAGTAATTAGATATGATGTTGGATAAGTCACTCTTACCATAGAGTGATACAAGAGGAGTAAAAGTTTTGAATTGTTTTCCGTCTGGAAAATCTTTGTTCATCATCCATCTGAATGATCATTATCTCCAATAAACTACTGATAGTCTTCAAGGCAATTAGAAAAAGGATAGAGAACAACTGTGTCTATTCATAGTAGTACATAACTACAATCCATTGGTTCACTACCACATCAAGTAACACACAAGTACTTGATCAACAATGTATGGTTGCGAACAGTAAAATATATTCACCACAGTAGTCCTCATCTACTATCATCTGATAGCATCCTGCATAGAAACAATGTTATGATATAAACTAATTTGTCTGGGCCAATATTTCACTCACATCTGTGAGCTTTGAAAGAATATATGCCACAATAGTCTTCATCTACTATCATATAATCTTCATAACAAAAATCTGATAGCAATCTGCACATAAAAAATGTTATGATATAGATTGAATTATCTGGGCCAATCTTTCACTCACATCTGTGAGCTCTGAAAGAATATCTACCTCATGAACAGTGGAACATATCCACCACGGTAGTATATATCTACTGTCTAGAGACAAGTAGTCTCCATAACAATCATCTGATGTCATGTCTGAGAAAAATATTGCTAAATATAAACTGAATCCTCTGGGCCAATCTTTCACTCACGTTTGTGAGATCTAAAAGAATATCTGCCCTCATCAGCAATGGGCTATCTTTCCAATTCTTCACAAATAAGAAAGAAGGATTATTTATGATTTCTAAGCCTAGACCATTTCTCACCCTGGGCCATTCTTCCTACACTAATTAAAGTGCACCCTGGACAGAATATATAAACCCTAAGAAATGTTTGGACCATTCCTCACCCTGGGCCATTCCTCCTACACTAATTAAAGTGCACCCTGGAGAGAATGTATAAACCCTAAGGAATGATTGTCCCTAATTGCTAAGCCTGGACTATTCCCCACCCTGGGCCATTCCTCTGACACTAAACAAAGTGTAACCTAGAGAGAATGAGTCTTCCCTAAGGAATAAATGTCTGGACCATTCCCCACCCTGGGCCATTCCTCTGACACTAAACAAAGTGTAACCTAGAGAGAATGAGTCTACCCTAAGGAATGTTTGTCCTGCATCAACCTCCAAAATGGACCATTCTTCGAAACTGCTCACAACTGTGAAATTTGAAAGAATGACTGCCCGATGAGGCAGACCATTCTACTTGACCACTACTCAGAGTGACTGCCAAGAAGAATGACTGTCCTAGACCACTCCCCATGTTAACCACAATGGAAATTTGTTGTCTATTATACATCATCAATCAGTTTTCCTCCCATGTTAACTACAATGGGAAGTCATTGTTCGTCAAAAGTCTCAATCCACTTTCTGAATAGGAAAGCATCTGTCCAATCTAGACTATTTTTCAATTAATAAATAGTATCTTCAGTGCTCCCTCCTAACTGGAGATTTATTTAAATCACAAAAATAAATGTTTTTCAAGAATATTTTTTTCATACCTTCTTCTAGCTTGGAGAATCTTCCCTTTCAGCTAAGGGATTTATTTCCACGATCCCTATATTCTCTTGGAAATATGCAAACTTGATTCTGGATAGAGGTTTTGTCAGGATATTTGTTTTCTGCTCATCAGTGGGGATATATATTGGAGAACCACTTTCTCCTTTCTGGACTTCATCATGGATAATGTAATACTTGTACTTTAGTCTGGAGCACTGTGAAGGCTTCTGATCAATAGAGTATATCATGGTTGGAGAACTATGATCTGTAGGATCTTTTAATGACTATGGTTGAGTTTTAATTTTGCATGCATTATTTAACCATTTGAGAAAACTTAGTGAAGAATGAGGAAAGAAGAGGAATTATGACAGCCATATATACATTTGCAGATCTGAAATGAAAGAATTAATAGCAAACCATAACACGCAGATTGATAACGGAGTTTGGCACAACTTTGCCTACGTCTCCGGGCCTTTTCTCTGTGGGGGAGGCTTCTTTACTTCTGTTCAAATGCTCAAAAGTACATCGCTGCAATGCCAAATGGCTACAAGACTGATTTGGTCATGTTCTTCCAGATCTCTAGAACCATGCAAAGAAAACGGACGTCCGGAGCTCTCAGAAATGATCTGACAGCGTCTCCTCCTCAAAAGCTTCTCTGCCTCAAACTGGCTTTGGCTTGGCTTCTCCTCAGCATCATTCTGCTCTAAATGCCCTCAAATCTCTCCTCATGGCCTCAAACAGGCCTTGGTTATATAGCTGGGAAGGTAGTTACTCATCTCCATCTTCCTCCAAGAAGTTAGGCTCCAAAACTACCCAATAACTCCCAAAAATGGATTAATTACATTAAAAATAAATAGGTTAACAATAGTTAAAACCAAAAAAATAGGTTAAAAACCCACTTTATTAACAAATATTGGGCATTAAGCCCCCAATCTCTGGCACGCGCCCCTCTTGGAAAAGTCATATGGATTCATATGGCCTAGCGCTAGCCAAAGGGCTAAGCGTTGGCCCCTTTCTATTGGTCACTTCTGGTTTGGTTGGCATAATCGTTGCTCTAATGGTTATAACCGTAACATAACCACATTAAAACAACCCTGTGCGCAACGGTCACATGGTATATACAAATACCACGGGCTATAGTTTAAACCCCCGCCAACCGTTAGTGCAAAGTTTATATGGTATGAACATATGGATGTTGCGTCGAGGGCTGGGGCTAAGTCCCGACCCTTTTTACCTCCATTCAAACATTGCACCAAACTTAAATACATCCTCGGTCGTTTACATAACAAGAATCATCGGCGGGGCGGGTGGCTAGCCCAGCCCTGCCAGTCCTCTTCCCAGCCAGGAGGTCACCGGTTCGAATCCCGTCCAAGACATAAACAATTTTATGTGTAACCAATGAACCAATCATGGGGTGCCACGTGGCAGCCCTTGACTGGGCCACGTGGCACCTTAACCACCAACCAAACGATGACACGTGTCAACCGCCGATTGGCCCACATGCAGAACCATACTGCCACATCAATTCATTGTGTCAGCTTCCATACTGTCCAGTCACCTTGCCATGTCACTCGTTGTACTGCCCTGTCATCTGACACATAAGTTGTTTACATCATCATGTGCCACGTGTCACCCTTACAGTGGTGACACGTGTCACCTCGGGATAGGTCCAGTCGTACACCCAAATGTCCAAATATTCCTGCCACATGTCACTACCCGAGGCTTCCACGTGTCTCCTGTACGGACCTGCCACGTGTCGTCTGTACGAACATGCCACGTCAGCGTTCGTACGGACTGCACAGTCAGCAAAATTTTTTGCCTGTTTGACTTTTCGGACAATATGCGATATCTTCTCCATATGGAATCTGTTTGACAAAGTAAATATACCACCAGAATCAGGAAGACGAGACGAACACAATGTCACAGGTTTCGTCGCATTCCGAGCACTTTCATTTTTGAGCATTTTTCAAGCCCTGTCAGGCTTCTGGATCCGATTTCGGATCAAACTGGAACATATCCATGTGGCACTTCTTTTGTCATCATGAGATCTGATCTTCTAAGTAGTCATCTTGATGTTATAGGAAATATTCACCACGCTTCTGCTGTGCAGTGGAGGTTTTCCACCAAGTTATCTTCTTCTTATCTGCATATAGGAGTATCTTTCTAGTATGCCTCAAAGTCTTGAGATTTCTCTTCATACGCTTTTTTATTCAATTCCTTTGGATAACATTCTTTGCATTCATCTGATGTAGAACTCTAACTCATGGATGTTGCAGATGATATAATGACTTATATAGAGATAAGTCTGGTGTACTGGAACAAGAAATCATCATAGTCTTCTCCCTCCAGCTTAGAGAACCTCTGGTTCTGGATCTCACAATGCTTTCATTCATAAGACTTCCATACATTATTCTTCATCATGACTTTCAGTTCTTCTACTTGATTGCTTTTAGTGAGTTCATATCAGCTGGTAATCTTGTGATTCTTGATACAGTGACTGGCTATTCTAGTTTCTCTTCTTTCTTGGAATCTTCATGTTCTTCTTTAGTTTTCGGGTCCATGGAGTTTCTTATAGATTCCATGCCCTAGAGATTCCACTACTTCCTTTCATCATAGGATCACGGATCTGGAAGGACAATCGGGAATTCTTTAAGGTTTCTGAGGAAGTCTTCTTCTGTGACTGAACTGAACACGTGTTGTCTTTCATGACTGCTACCATGGATATATACCTTTCATCATCTTCAATGGATCATAGGATTAGCTCCCTCCTAATCCTTGCTTCATGTAAGAGTGCATATAATCGGCTCCCTTCATATGATAGAGTCCATACTTCCATCTGCATTCTTATTGTCTTCTTCAATATATAATTGGCTCTCTATGTCTAACAGAGTCCACGCTTCCTTCTTAGTTGTTGTCATAAGTCTTTCTCCAATTCCTCTTGATGTCTGACTTCTAAGTCTCTTCATGATTGATTCGGCTTATCTTGCAGTAGCTTCCATATGATTTGTATTTCATCCTTTCATGTGTATTATCTAATGATATTCATTCTTGTCTTGTGGTTCTTCCATGGGTATATTTCTTCTTGGAACACATTATGTATAAAGATTATGCAAACAAGATATGTACAAGAAATAAGAAGAGTGTTGTTACCTTTTAGTAGATGATCTAAAAATGAAGAAGACTTGTATTCATGAAATTATTTGCAAGATTTAATTCATGTGTTAAAATGCAAATGGATCAAATTTGCAACACAACTTTTATAGAAATACTCATCAAAGATGCATATAAACAACAACAACAAATAGTGAACATAAAACACATAACACATCAAATGATAAAGGAGTTCACCCCTCTCTTGGGCTACATCTCTTGGTCCAACTTCCAATGGATCATTTGTATTATTTTCTCAAAGTTCTCAAAAATGTACTTTACAATACTCAAAATTCCAAATAGATGGCTCCAATGGCTCCAGAACATCAAAAAACCCCTAGCTGGGCTTTTTCGGCACCTCGTTTGGCCAAAAAATGAAGAAGATAGGCTTCTTGGAAGTCCCCCTTCAAACTTGTTGTCTCTGCATCTACAATATGCACCCTTGTTGGCTCAACCTATCCCACACGCATATTTAAGCGTTAAAACTCAGCACCAGGCGCAACCGCACAACTGGTACAAACTATCGCACGGTTACGCGATGGCCCTTAACCGTCTAAGGATCGTGGGCATGTGAAGCGCCATACGACCGCGCGAATATATATAAAGGGTCAAAGTTCAAATGGTTAGAAACAAAGGCGCGCCCGTGGTCACATCGCATACCATGCGACTGACGGATGATATGAAAGGGCTATACAATAGGGCGCGCATATAGTAATGTGGTTACATTGAATACACGCGGGACCGGGGGCCGGGGCTCAGCCACGGCCCAGTCCACGCCCACCATACAATACATATCAACTTAAATATAATGTGTGCTATTTATATTACAAGTTACATGTGGTGGGGTGCCGGTCGGCGGCCCTTCCCAAGTCTCTTCCCCTGCCCGGAGGTCGCGGGGTCGAGTCCTGCTGAATGCACAAATTTTAAACCAATATGTGTGTGACACGTGGTGGGCATTGATTGGGCCACATGTTGCCATCCTGTTCGCTGCAAACATGCCACATCATATGCCAACTTTACACACAACTGCCTACCATGTGTTGTACGGTCTGCCACGTCAACGTCCGTACGGACTATACAGTCAGCATCCCTTTTTTGCCTATTTATCATTTTGAACAGAACGCGATATCTCTCGCTCCCAACATCCATTTGAACCCAAAAGAGTTGTGTTGGGTTCATAACAACAAGGCCTACGCTCCTGTTTGATTTGAAGCGATTCTGATCACTTTGAATTTTGAGCAAAATTTGATCCCCTGGATCAGTAGAAGAAGTCTCTTCCATCCTGCTTAGTCTTCTTTGTCGGTTCCTTTTCTTCGGTAATCAATGATTCGTGTTTCTCCTTCCTTTTCTTTAGCTCGGGACACTAATTTTTGTAGTGACTGTACTTTTGATAGTTGAAGCATTGTATTTCTGAAATATCTTTTCTTTGTTTTGGCTTCCTTCTTGAATCGAACTTTCTTTTGTCCCTGAAGTTCTTGAATCTTGTTGTGAAGGCTTGATCATCGTACTTCTTTTGGGGTTTCTCTTTTTCATTGATCCTTGATTCTTCTTGAGCACAACAAGTCCAAAGTTATTCAAATGTCGGGTACTCCTTCCTTGTGTTCATGCTTGAGGCAACTGCATCCCATGTCTTGGGAAGACCATTGAGTACTATGTTCACCAATTCCTTTTCTGAAGTGATCTCTTCAATAGCTTGTATTTGACCTCTTAACTGGGAGATCCTTACAAAGTATGATGTTATGTTGTCGTCATCATTCATCTTCATGTCACAGAGCTCATTCTTTAGACTCATAACTTGTCCGATGTTTCTGACTGAGAAGAGATTTGTTAGGGCATCGTACATCTTCTTTGATGAGTCAAGATGGGAGATGTAGGGTATCAAGTGGTATTTTATGGAATCCACTATGATACTCATGGCATTGAT
>ML788142.1:822229-835788 GCA_009831015.1 Picea engelmannii | reverse complement strand
GTCCCATGTTAGGCCATGTTAGGTACCCAAGTACAAAAGATACACTGAAAATAAAGTGAGGAAAGAGGGAAAACCTCATGGGAAAAAACCCCCCCTCAAGGTACAATGTGTGTAAAAATAAGAACTACAGTTGTTAGGCAACTGTGTCCTTCACTCCAAGACAACCTCGCAGAGAATGGAATTTCTGCTCAATCAAGGTCTTGGTGAAAATGTTTGTCATCTATTCTACTGAAGGATGGAAATGTAAGTCGATGATCCCCTCGTGTACTAAGTCCTGGATGTAGTGCATGTGGATATCGATGTGCTTCATCCAATGCCTCTGAAATGGATCTCTGCAGAGCTTCAGAGTGCTTTGGTTGTCACACCAGATGATGATTGGCCAATGAAACTGAATTCCCAACTCAATAGGAAAATGTTGTAGCCACATAGCTTGAATGGTTATGTTAACTACCCCTATGTACTCTACCTCGGCTTAATATAGAGAAATGGTAGCTTGCTTCTTGCTCGACCAACAGATAGGCCCGGAACCAAGACTGAGTGAGTAACCAGATGTGGACTTGCGATCAATATTATTTCCAACCCAGTAGGAATAAGTAAACCCAATGAGATCTAATGTAGAGTCCGTTTCATAATGAATCCCAAAGGTGATGGTGCCTTGTAAGTATCGAAGGATACGCTTTGCATCTTTCCAATGTAGCTCATGCAGCTCCTGCATGAACCTGGAAACTGCGCCAACTGCATATGAGAGGTCTATTCTAGAGTGTGTGAGATACAACAAGCTCCCCACTAGCTGTCTGTACAATGTGTTGTCAACCAGTGGAGTCTCCCCGCCATCCTCAAGTTTGACACCTGATAGGAAAGGAGTCGGAGCAGAATTGCAATCTGTCATGTGAAATCTCTCAAGGAGATCTCGTGCATACTTGGCTTGAGACAGTTTGATGCTTGATGCATCCTGACTGATCTCAATTCCAAGGAAGAAGTGTAGCAGACCCATGTCCGTCGTCAAAAACCTATCATGTATAATCCTCTTGACTGCAGAAATCATTGAATTCGAGCACCCGGTGATCAATAAATCATCGACATAAAGAACTAAAAGTAGACGTGAATCAGTCATCTTGAGCATGTAGACATCTGGGTCTGATTTAAAATGTACAAATTCCTGTGACAACAGGTAGGATTCCATCTTGGCATACCATGCCCTCGGAGCCTGCTTGAGGCCATAAAGTGACTTCTTTAGTCGACAGACCAAATATGAGTCCTGCATAAATCCATGGGGTTGCTCCATGTAGATCTCCTCAGAGATATCATCGTGAAGAAATGAAATCTTCACATCCATTTGATGGACTTCCCATCCCTTGGTTGCCACAATGGCAAGGGCCAATCGAATGGATTCCATCTTCGCTACTGGAGCAATGGTCTCATCATAGTCAATACTATGAACTTGCTGAAAGTCTTTGGCAACAATCTTGGCTTTGTATCTGTTGATTTGTCCATACGCTGCGCTCTTGGTCCTGTAGACCCATCTGCATCTAACAAGATTCCTCCCAGAAGGAAGGGAAACCAAATCCCAAGTCTGGTTCTCGAGGAGGGAGTTGTACTCCTCCTACATGGCGGATTCCCAAAAGGGATTTCCAGCAACCTCTCCATAAGAATGTGGATCAGAAGACTGAACCAAGAAAATATTCCTGGAGGGAAATGGTTCAGTGGCAGTGAGTGCAACAGGAGGCTCCTCGAAATCAGATCAAGTCCTCCTAGTATCAATTGGATCACCAACGAGATCCCCTACATTCTGAAGAGTATTATGTGCCCACTTGGGCCTCTTCTCTAGCTCTGCAACTGCATCTAGATGCTCTGACTCTGCATCTGACTGTACTGACTCTAAATATGAATCTGAATCATCTGAATCCATTGAATCAGAACTCTCTTCTAAAGAAGATTCGGCATGTGCATGGTTATCATCTCGAACAGGTGGAAGAGTGAAGGTGTCTTCATGCGGTTATTGAGGTACATGTGAGACACTTTCCTTGAATTGTACACTATGCTCAATGATGAGTCGGTCCGAGGAATGATCAATAAGACGATATACCTTCACACCGTCAGGGTATCCAACAAAAACGCACTCAGTGCTCTGTGGATCAAGTGCCTTCTTCTTTTCAGAGGGAATTTGGGCCCATGCACGTGAACCAAAAATGTGAAAGTAGGTCACTTCCGGTTCGAGGCCGCTCCAAGCCTCATAGTGGGTCTTATCCTTGACAGATATATGGGGTTGTTTTGGATGTATGTTGCATAGTTAAGTGCTTCGGCCCATAGTCTCTATGGTAGTGACTTTACATGCAACATGCAAGATGCCATCTCCTTTAGAGATTGGTTTTTCCACTCAACAACTCCATTTTGTTGCGGAGTATAGGGAACTGTATTCTACAACTGAATCCCTGCCTCATGGAAAACATTGTGGATCTCATGATTCACATACTCTCCCTCATTATCAATTGGAGGACTTTGATCTTCTTTCCGGACTGTGTCTCAACCAAGGCTTTGAAATATTTGAGGTGTTGAAAGACCTCGTATTTTTGCCTAAGAAAGTAGATCCAAGTAAAACGTGAGAAATCATCAACAAAAATGAGAACAAACCTCACTTTGTTGATGGATGGATGCGGAAAAGGACCCATAAGGTCAATTTGGATCATATCTAAAGGTGTGGAAGCTCGTTGAGACTTTCCTTTGTCGAATTTCTCTTGAGGGTGTTTCACGAGAACACATCCCTCACATACTCCCTTGGAGAAATGAATGTTCGGTAGACCATCAACTAATATGTGCTTGATAAGTTGTTCCATGTATCTAAAATTCAAATGTCCAAACCTTTCATGCCATATCCTACTACTTTCATCAGCATGAGTAAGCAGTAAAGCATAATCAGGTTCAATGAATTCACAAAAAGGTATACAATCTAGACTGATGATTTACCTCATCAGTAGCAACCCTGGAGTTGGTTTGCATGTCGTAGATGTCCACAACATTTGGTGTGAATACGAATTTATTTCTGGTGCCAGAATTTTTCATCTGATATACGGAGAGAAGTTTGACTGAAAGTTTGGGAACATGCAACATGTTCTCGAAGCTTCCATTGGTGAGTTCAATCCTTCCTTTGTCGATGACTTCGACAGAAGAGTTGTCCCCCATCAGAATAGGAGGGCCTTTGCATGCATCCAATGAAGAATAGACTACTTCTGAGGCAGCCATGTGATGTGATGCTCCTGAATCTACGATCCAAACATCGGGAGAGGACTTGATGGCAATCAAGGCATGGCTAGAATTGTCTTTCTTGGAATTCGGATCTTCTGGATTCTTCTTCTTTTCACCCTCGGGGATGCGATCTCCAAGGTTGTTTTGCTGAAGTATTTGAGACATCAAATCTTTTTTTTTTTGCATGCATGTGGATTCCGAATGAAATACTTTGTGACAGTATGTGTATTTCTCTCCTTTTCTTCTTTTTTCTCCTTTGGATCTGGAGGCATCGATGAAGGGTTTTGTGTACCCTTCCTTCTTCGTATGCGCTTGAGATTTTCGCTTATCTTTATCTTTATATTTATGATCTTTGTGGCTGCCATCATGCATAGTGAGTGCATGCGCCCTTGAGCCTTTGATTGCACCCATGTTGACGAGCTTGGTTTTCTCTTGTGTCAGGGATTCGATAAAGTCCTCAAGAGAAGGCATCTTCCAGGTGGTTCCAGAGGCGAATCTGACAGTATGGAATGTAGACACGAATACAAATAATTCAGGACAAAGCTTGGAGAGAATGGTGAGAACCATTTGTTTCTCCTCCTTCGATTTATCAACCCCGCAAGCTTTGAGTTGCGACAGTAAATCCTTGAATTTTGTAAAGAAATATTGGATATTCTCGAAGATTTTTGGATCCAATGTGAGTAGTTCCACTTCCAGCATGTGTCCCCTCATCTCATCCTGTTTTCCAAAGAGCCCTTCCAATATGGTCCAGGCTTCATTGGGAGTCTTACAAGAAGATATATGAAAAAGGAGATCGGGATAAATAAGACTGCAAATTGTTCTGAGTGCCTCATCCATGCGATTTTAGTACTTGGATTTTTCTATGGCTGATGTCGGCTCTAGATATGTATGCATGGTTAACCTGTACAAGCCTATATACCGAAGATGTATGGATATTTTCTCCTTGCATGCAAAATAGTTGTAAGGTGTAAGGATGAATTCTTTTTGGAATTCCATCTTTCCGGTGTCTTCAATCTTTTGTACCTACAAAAAAAATTGGTGTAGATTTTTCTTAGCAATCTGTCGGCTCTGATACCATGTAAATGTGTTGAACCTGCATATAATAGATCTAGATAAACAATAATACACACATTTGCAGAGAGAATTGGAGAAAGAAGAAGAAGGAGAGAAAGAATGGAAGAATTATCATTAACCGTTATGAATAATGAATAATTTACACATGATATACTTTGTATAACTCAATGAGTTAGACTTGAGGTGAACCAATGCGCCATAGTGGTGGTCTAGAGTGATCTCGACACACACCCGCAGTTACGGGAGTGAACTGTCACCTATTATAGTCTCTCAGGCAGTTATGGGAGTGAACTGCCACCTAGTTGAGTTAACTAGTCAACTAGTCTTCAGTTAACTGACTGAACATAGAGTAGTGAGGAGTTAACTCAGGGAATCAAGGCTAATGCGCCACTCTGGTGATGATACCAAGGCAAGGTCGAATTAGCATGGTGATGATCTCAATGTTGCATGGTGATGATCACAATGCAACATCTAAACTCAACTCAACTAGTCAAACAGAAGTGTCAACTGAAAGAGAATATTCTCCAAGCGGAATATTCTCCCCTAAAATATAGGAGACTGGATAATGACTAATTATGAATAATAAACAAGGAATAACCTTAGGAAAAAAAAATCCTAAATATATGTGAAGTAACTACAACAATATACATTTGGTGTAATAAATGTTGTATTTGGTCTATGTTGAATTTTTTCCATTAATAATTAATTAAATAAATAAATAATGAAAATAACTTTGGTATTCCAATCTTATTTCCATCCTTATAATTTCAAATAAGACACATAATAAAAGCTAAAACCTATATTTGTTTTTTTTTATAAATTTTTGAATAAATTTACATTTTATTGTAGGCTAATGATGGGACTACGTAAATATGGGATTAAAAAAAAATTGTCTTTTATTTTTTATTTTTATTTTATGGATTTATGACCACGTTAATCTACGTCTCTTTAGCCAATAAGATATGAAATCTTGTAAATCTTTACTTCATGTAATGGGACAATGTAATTTCTATGTCGCGTTATGTTTTTTACATTTTTTTTATTTATACACTTAATTACAAGTATATACTTTCAATAAACAATAGTATATAAATCAACTTATTACTTTTTGTGTCACTAGCAAGTAATATATTTTAAGGTCACCATAACCATTCTTAAGGGTGAGCTCAACAACTTCTTTATTAAGATAGAGTGAGCCCACGGTATTATATCTGGCATTATGTTTTTTACATTTTTTTTTATTTATACACTTAATTACAAGTATATACTTTTATTAAAGAATAGTATAGAAATCATTGTATAATAGAAATGAATCAATTCAAATTAGTATATTCTCCACATTCATAGAGAAGACCTTCCTATAAAAGTTGGATAATCACAGCAATACATTTGAGACCTAGAATGAGTTGCATGTTGGCTATAGTAAACATATGCTTCCCACTTAAAAACGTAAGTGTAACATTATGCTTCATAATGTAATTTAATCACTCATTAAAATCCTCCTAATTTATTAATTATTTTACATTTCCTAAACTTTACTCTTTGGAAATTTACTTATGCACTAAATGTCCTATGTCCTACCCACACAAGACCATTTGTGTGTGCATCTCCCTCATATTAATTGAAGTCTAGTGAAGACAATTAAAATAATCTTCATAGGATGCTTCACATTTCAAACTTGATTTGTAATTTTGTTTTTAAAAAAGGATGTGGATAAACAATAAATTAGATACAATTAATTATAATTAAAGTGTCATAATTTGGAAACCTAGGGAGTAAATATTAATGAACTATTAAATGAGATGGCATTATATTGTTTTGTTGCCTCACATATTTATTTTCCATTTTTAGCCAAAGCTTTCATCAAATTTATTTTGCTACACCTTGACTATCAAATTTATTTATTCTCCATTTTGATCCAATCAAATTTCTTTTATTGACTATTGGTAGTATACATTTTCGCATAGGACTACTAAATAATATTATCATAATTTAGAAATTGAATTTGAAGTCATTGTATTACTAGCTCCTCTACCTTTGTTTAAATCTAGCATAAATATTATTTTGTTTATATGTTCTAGCATAAGATGTTTTGTCATTTTATAGTATCCCATAATGGACAATCCCAACAAAACATCAACCTAAGAAACATTGATAGGGAGTAAATTCCTAATTTGGGATCGCATAACATAGTCCTCAAATTCACTCCAATTGGAGGAAAAAGCGTTTCTATCCATGTTTCTTGGAATTCAATAATCACTCTTCAAATATGAATGTTTTGGAACATGATATTAAGGCTTATCCCAATATTGAACATAATGAGAATGCAGTTCAACCTTCTATAAAACATGATCCAACAGTCACAACAACTCATCTAGATCTAGAACAAGTGTTAACTATACATGGTAGTAGGGATTCGACTTAATGACTAAGAACAAAATTTAATAAATCCTAAAAAAGGGTCGAGAGGGCATGCCAAGAGAGTATTTAAGAGAGAAATTATGAAGTGAACTTGGAAAATGGTATTCTAGGAAACCAATTGAGAAGGTGGGTGAAGGTGACATCATAGTTGCAATGGGAACTACTTAAGTACCAAGCATGCTAGAATTGATGATGGCATTGCACATTTATATGGATTTCTTGTAAAATGTCAATTGAGAAGGTGGGTGAAGGTGACATCGTAGTTGCAATGGGCACTACTTAAGTACCAAGCATGCTAGAATTGATAATGTCATTGCACATTTATATGGATTTCAACACTACCAACACAGAAAAAGGGGTACTTTTCTGCACAGTTCCCAGAATTGAATTTTTTTTACATTTATGGTTATGTTATGGCCCTAGCAATATTATTATAGGGCTCATTTACCATTTTAGGGTACCGATATTGTATTGTAATTCATTCTTTAAGAAATAATGTAGGTTGATAAAAGCGCCCCTATGGTGCTTAGTAACTTCTACCATAAGGTTTTCTTTTGGCTGCATTACATATTTTTATTTTAATATGCTTAGGATAGAACCCTAGCTTGCTTGAATAGCCCTTAGATGTTCTTCATTCACACAAAATTTGGACAAAGAAAAGCCTCCTTTGTTGCATTAGTACTTGTACGAGGGTTTGGGTTTTTGTGTGATGTTTTAGCCTTTGCTTTTTTAGCTTTCTAGTTGTCTATTTTTTAAATTTTACCCCTTGCTTGTTTACTATTAGAGCAAGATTTTTATTTTGGATTGGAAACTATTTGAAGTTAGAGAAAATAATAGCATTTTCTTCTTAGTACTTAGCTTGTTCCTTTTGAATTTTTAACTTAAAATTTCATGCTTATTTATCCCTAGTTCTTAGCTAGGTTGAAGTAAGAGATTTTATTTGCAGATAATAATTGTTTCATGCTTCTTTGTCCTTTGAAAATCAACTAATATAAATAAAAAGTTTAATTTACTTGAGTGTTTTTCTAAGTTGTTATCTTGCTTTTCAATTTTAGATCTCATTTATTGCAAACACTTTTGTTTATTGGCATTTTCTTTTGAAGTTGATCACACCACTTATGCACCCACTTCACACCTTAATCATATTCTTGGTTCATGACCCCAAGCTCGACTTTAAAATTAACCACTTAACTTAACACACTTAATCCCCCCTTGGGGCCTGAAGGAATCTTGTAGTTAAGTTAGGGTTGTGGGGATAGGCATCCAAATAACTCACCATAACCATTTCACATTTGAAACATAGTGGTTGTCTTTTAGGGAACTTGAAATATCTTCTATCGGATATGGTCAAGACCCATTTATCAATAGGTGCACTCTTTGGAGTGGATAATGCCAAGTTTGGGAGCAGAGGTTTGATTAAGACTTATAGCTCTTTCAATACTAAAGATACCATAATCATTTGATTTAAGATTGAAGGCAAGGAAACCGATTTCACATATGCATGAAGAGGTAGAATAGTGGCCATTATACTATGTTTCTTACCTAGGTGGGCCTTGGAAGAGGGAGGGCACTCGAGACATATTTCTACAGGCCATTTAGACTTCATCACCCTTTGTCTCCTAGTTATAATTGTCTCATTCATACCTTCACACATGTACACAACGGACTTCATCACCTCTATTGTTAGTTGTTTGAAAGGCCCCTTTTCCATAGTTCAGGCTTGTTTGAGAAATCTTAGTGTAGAATATGTGGCTTGTGTAAAGACGAGATTAATGATAGGTTCCTCATGGACTAGTTTTTTAAGTCACTTCCTCCCATCACCAAGGATGTGGTCATGACCATGCCAAAGAATGAGGAGGAATCCATTTAAAAGACACAACAACATGACCTTATCTATGCCCAGTCAAGGTATTTATGCAATACTCTTCTCAATGCTCCTCTCTCACTTAGGTGACTTGTCTACACTGGGTGTAAATTTTTCAAGCCTAGGTGACTATTTTCATAATGTTGTCACACTAAATAACTCAATCAAAATTAATTTTAGCAACATAAAATTAAATTTCTAAAGAATTCATCAATCACACAAATAGTTGAAAAATGAACAGTGGAAGAAATAAAACGCATACATAGGGATTTCTCCTGCAAATTATTTTTCCACTCCTTTGATCAAAGCTTACAAGGTGACCTTTATATCCTACTTAAACTAGTAGTTATACAATCATTAAAATCACCTCAAACAATAGTGTAAAGAGGGTACAACTACAACAGTACAACGTGCTTTATTTATATCTTTCCTGGACAACAAATCACTAAAGCACACTCCAACAATACATTATATGGCCAGATTTGGAGGTGTGTGGCCAGATCTTAAGATGTAAGGTATGTGCATGAAGAAAAGACAACTATAGTGGTGGTCCATATTGTATTTCCAACAATCCACTATTCTTTTCTTGTGAATGCACTCTACCTTCCTCCATATCTCTTACTCTCTTTTCGCGTGTTTGATATCTCTCTTGTATTATCCTATTATGATTTGAGAGAATATAACTAATCTCACCAATCCTAGTTTCCACCCATCTCAATCATGAGATGTACAAGTAAGATTAAATACTATTGTAAATCAGTGGTGTTCTAGAACTTCTAGAACATTGCATTTAGATTCATAAGACTAATTGACTTCAAAACATAAGACTTTCACTTTTTCTTTTTTTCCAAGTGAAATTACAAGATATAACCACCTTTCCAAGGTGGTGACCAAATAAATGTCTCAAACCTATTCCTGCATTCTACACTAATGCAAGTCTATCTGTGAATGCTTCAAACTTTTCTTTGATAAGGGCTTGGTCAAAGTATTAGCTACCTATTGATATTTGGGAACATACTGGAGTTTCATTGCTCCTTTTTGAATCTCGTCTTGTATGAATTGATATATGATCTCTATGTTCTTAGACCTATAATGAAACACTATATTCTTAGATAGTTTGATACAACTATGATTATCACAGTAAAATATTGTGGGGTCCAACTTCTAATTAAACA
Organism: Picea engelmannii; assembly: GCA_009831015.1. NCBI lineage: Eukaryota > Viridiplantae > Streptophyta > Pinopsida > Pinales > Pinaceae > Picea > Picea engelmannii. Next base: position 826,011 of record ML788142.1, on the reverse strand, counting down.
ATCATGCAAGTAACTTGTGAGGTCAAATGGCATCACAACTAGAAGTATTGGCTTCCATGTATTATACCTCTATTGTGCTAAGTGCCACAAAATTTTATCTCCTATTGAACTAGGATATCATCATTGATCCCTAGCTAAAGCAACACCATGAGGTTCTCTTCTTGTTTGATGCACTGCCTACCCAATACGAGTTTAAATACCCTTGCAACTTCACTTCACCACATTCAATATATCCAAACCATACTCCATTGTGCCCTCAAGTATCCGAGAACATGTTTTGCTACTACCCAATGCTCCTACCTTGGTTCCACCATGAACTAACTCAAGGTGTTCACTACAAAACATGTATCCGGTCTAGTGTTGACCAAATACATCAAGGAATCTATCAGTTACATGTAAAATGTGGGATCCACCAGCTCTGAATATAAATTTATCACCTTCTTCAAATTAGTGATCATGGAAGTGGCCATAGGTTTGTAATCCTCCATTCGAAACCTCTTCAATATCTCAACTACATGCTTGCCCTACTGAAGGAAAATATTCAAATTAATGATCGTGGAAGTGGCCATAGTTTTGTAATCATCCATTTGAAACCTCTTCAATATCTCATCTACATGATTACCCTACCAAAGGAAAATCTCCCCTATTTTATGCAAAATCTCCAAACCAAAGAAGTAATGCATCATGCTAATGTCCTTCATCTCAAACTCAACTACCATGTCTAATTTGCACCCTACAATAAGATTCTTTGTATCTATAAGAAACAATTAAACTACATACAACACCAAAAAACAAGCAGATCGGTCATGTTACCACCTAAACTAGCAGTCCTACAAGGTCTTAAACTGCTATGGTAGCCTTTTTTGGCGTCGTTGTCGTGGAACAAGGTTTTCAAACCAAAGGGTCCCCAATGACATATAAATAGGTAAGATTTATGCTTTGTACTTTGATGAGATTGTTTTGGATTTATATGCTAACATTTCAAGATGTCATCCGTCGACTCCATTGAAAAAAAATAAAAAGAAGTGCAGTGCAATCAAAAGTTTCCAACATTGGTGACTCCATTGTATGATCTCTGGTAAGAATTTGTGTTTTTCATTTTTGGTGAGTTTATTATATTATGCACTAACTTGCAGAAGCTCACCTGGCAACTCCAACCAAAGGTACAACACAAGAATCCAATCTCTAAGGTAAGAAGTAAGGGACGTATTGACGACTCTATTGTGGTATTCTCATAGATATTTTTCATCTCAGATTTTCATTTTTATCCTTACTTCTAGCTCATATTAATAAGAAATGGAGAATCTCCCTCCATGGCTAGTATAATGTTATGATATAGTTTAATTTTCATGTATGAAGATTTTTCCCCATGATCACACAGGGGATATGTGCCCAATGTCACCACAACACCTATCCTTTTCCTTGTTTAAGCCAAACTCCTATGCTAAGAAGCTTTGGGAGACATCCTGCTAAGTAACACTTCAACGCGAAATACCAAGACTAGTACCTAAACAAAGTATGCTAGGTGAAGGTAGGATTTAATTGTTTATATGCTTGCTGAAATAAAATATTACAAAAAATAAAGAGACCAAACAACAAGCTAACTTACCCTCAATCTCCAAGAATAATGATTAAATAAAGTAGAAGAAAGAGGGGCAAATGTTCTTACCACTTTTTGAATGATTTAATGAGTGAAAACCTTGCTCAGAGTGGCTATAAATGAGATTTTTCCTTGTTTTCCTATTATTTTATACCTGCAAAACATAATAAAACACAGGAAACAACAAGAAAATGGCCTTCTGAGGCCTCCTGTGAGTGAAAAAATGCATTAGATCACTAGATTTGTGGGTAAGAAGGGTAGTTCATCTAAGTATAAGTGTTTGTTAACCCCAAATCCTTCAAATATGTTTTAAATTAATTTCCAGCAACCTGGAAATTACTTTTGCAGAATTGGGGTTCAAATCCCCCTAGGGTCAAAACCCAAAATTTGCTACAACCACCAAAATTGTTTCTAAGGTCGTAGCTTTTCTCTATAATGAAAAAAAAATGAATATAAGACTTATAAAACATATCTTGAATGACTACAAAGAGGTTTAGGGAGAAGATACTTACAATATGAACCCTCTTTATGGCCAAGAAGAGTGTAGATTTGAAAATTTCCTTGGTTGTTATAATGCAAATCTATGCACCTTTTCTCAAGAAAACCCTTGTAAATATATTCAATAGAACTCAAAACATCAAGGTAAAATGTATATTGGGGTAGGGAAAATCCCAAGTATCAAAAACTCCAAGATCTACTAGCTTGTAAAAATAAAATTAACATGCAAAGGTATTTTTATAATAAAATGTTTGATTTTAAAATATTTTTGAAATTAAATGGTTGACTAAATTGAGATATTTTTCACCTTTACCTCTTACCTTAATATGTCTCTTAGTTTGTGAAATTGTGACCCCGTAAGCTTAAGATTGGCCCGGATAGATTTCTAGACGATTGGGTTTGGAGTGGAAGCATTATCGCCCCCAATGCTAGAATTTCAATAAGAATTGGGTTCCTCCTTGGATATTCTAGGAGAGCTCCTCTACAGGATGGTCTCCAAGACAATCAATTAACTAGGGTTGAAGTGATAATAGACCACTTGGTTGAAGTTACTCTCAAACGAGTTGGTCCAACAACTTGGGTGTATTACACTTGGATCCCACAAAGAAAGTAAGGAGATGAAGGTATATATTCTTTCTTCCACATGACTATGTAGCCCCTCAATGGATTGATTGATTATCTCTTACAAGTCTCCCAAGGAACCCCTATCAAAGCACAATTAAATATATCCAAGACCAAGAAAATCAAACATTACAATAGACAATCCAGAATGACACAAGAGACTTGAGTTCTAAAAAATGGCATTATGATCTCACAAAGTTTCAACAACAAAAATGAAAGGAGGATCTAGCCTTATATAGCAAAATTTGTATCGACTAGTTTCTAACTCCCTCATAAAAAATATTTTTTCTTGGTTTGCTCATCCACAATTGGTTGGAGGCTAAACCATTTAATATATTTTTTTTATTACATCCATCAATGGTCAAAATGGGATAAATCCATTTAAAATCCTTGACCAATTTGATTTGTCCACATGAGAGGTGCACCCCACTAGGAGAAGAAATTGATTTGGTGGAGGAAACAAATTTGGGGACATTTTCCTTTGAAAAATGAGCAATAACGGCCATACTTTGTCCACGTTGACTACTCTTCCTTCCATCGGCTAGTTTCACTTGTCAAATCAATTAATGAGTAGTTGTGAATTGTCCCAAAAGAGGACGATTTGGTCATTTGATGGAGAAATTAATTGCTTTGCATGTGGAGAGGGAATATTTTACCTTCCAAAAAATATTTGAAGGCCTAAATAACCCAAATGTTCCACTCCTTGACCATTTGACCTTGTAAAATGTGCCCGATGAGTTTCTAGAAGAAGTGGGACAATTTTCTCAGAGGCAATATCCCTTCAATATTCCAACAATAATAATTATGTGACATGGGTCCTGCTCGTGATTTATTTTTTCTGTTAATGTTGAACCCATGTATTTTTTCCTCCGGGGTGCACTACATGAAAAGACGTGCAATGGTGAAAACTCCCATAATATTTCATCCATCACAATTTTCCATATGGGTTTTTCTTGTGAATTTTTTCTAGTCCTTTTGAACCCATGTTGTATTTTTGCCTCGGGGACCACTACCTCAAAAGATGTGCAATTATGAAAACTTTGTAATACTACCATGTTGAGAA
>ML788142.1:808072-822179 GCA_009831015.1 Picea engelmannii | reverse complement strand
CACAAAGAAAGTAAGGAGATGAAGGTATATATTCTTTCTTCCACATGACTATGTAGCCCCTCAATGGATTGATTGATTATCTCTTACAAGTCTCCCAAGGAACCCCTATCAAAGCACAATTAAATATATCCAAGACCAAGAAAATCAAACATTACAATAGACAATCCAGAATGACACAAGAGACTTGAGTTCTAAAAAATGGCATTATGATCTCACAAAGTTTCAACAACAAAAATGAAAGGAGGATCTAGCCTTATATAGCAAAATTTGTATCGACTAGTTTCTAACTCCCTCATAAAAAATATTTTTTCTTGGTTTGCTCATCCACAATTGGTTGGAGGCTAAACCATTTAATATATTTTTTTTATTACATCCATCAATGGTCAAAATGGGATAAATCCATTTAAAATCCTTGACCAATTTGATTTGTCCACATGAGAGGTGCACCCCACTAGGAGAAGAAATTGATTTGGTGGAGGAAACAAATTTGGGGACATTTTCCTTTGAAAAATGAGCAATAACGGCCATACTTTGTCCACGTTGACTACTCTTCCTTCCATCGGCTAGTTTCACTTGTCAAATCAATTAATGAGTAGTTGTGAATTGTCCCAAAAGAGGACGATTTGGTCATTTGATGGAGAAATTAATTGCTTTGCATGTGGAGAGGGAATATTTTACCTTCCAAAAAATATTTGAAGGCCTAAATAACCCAAATGTTCCACTCCTTGACCATTTGACCTTGTAAAATGTGCCCGATGAGTTTCTAGAAGAAGTGGGACAATTTTCTCAGAGGCAATATCCCTTCAATATTCCAACAATAATAATTATGTGACATGGGTCCTGCTCGTGATTTATTTTTTCTGTTAATGTTGAACCCATGTATTTTTTCCTCCGGGGTGCACTACATGAAAAGACGTGCAATGGTGAAAACTCCCATAATATTTCATCCATCACAATTTTCCATATGGGTTTTTCTTGTGAATTTTTTCTAGTCCTTTTGAACCCATGTTGTATTTTTGCCTCGGGGACCACTACCTCAAAAGATGTGCAATTATGAAAACTTTGTAATACTACCATGTTGAGAACAAAAATGATTGTGCACCATGGCCAAGGGATGCCTACAGACTAAATATAAGATAATCATGTAGGAAGACATAGGTGTGCATGACATGGACTGGATTAGGCCACACAAACTACAGTCACCCCTACATAAGACATGTGGCTCTGCACAATCATCTGTCCCAATAGAACCGTGTGTTGATGGGCAAAAATGATCATTCGTCAATTGGAAGAACGAGTTTGGTCCGAGGTTGTCTAAGTAACCCAATTTGTTTGGTATAACTCGTTCTAACGGGTTTAATGGCTCCGTTGCCCAATCTAAGAATCCTAAGAGAAACAAAATAAAATAAAATAAATAAATAACTAATTACTATATATATATATATATATATATATATATATATTCTCTAATGTGACTACAATAGGCGTATTTAAGCAAAAGATAGATAACTCTCATTTATATACATTATTTACAAGCTACAAGTTTTAATCTAAACTTACTAAACTCAATGTGAAAATGATTGCTTTGAAGAAGCAGATAAAGAAAGCACATAAAAATATTTTTGATTTTTCTTTTATAAGTCTTAAAATCATGGAAGAAAATGTTATGAAACGGAAATGTATGGATAGTCAAAATCCAAACTTTACATTCGAATTTCGGTGATAAACAAATAGCATAAAAAATAAATTGAGCTAACATGTTAGCGAGCTAATGATATGCATCCAAACATGTGTGTGATCAGAAAAAATTTAACCACCTTGTCCAGGAGAGAAACCTGCAATGAACCTTAAGTTTGTTCTAAATAAATGCAGGACAATTATGTTGGCAGTTAAATTTTAATAACAAAAAGAATGATACCAATACTTACTGTGATCTCATGATTGCAAGTAATTACATTAAGAAAAATATGTTAGCAAACATCCTTGCATTTAATCTTTCAACGAAAATTAAAGGAGAAATCCTGTAATTGAAGCTAAATAGATGATCACACGATTAATATCTGAAGCATTATTTATGGACAACATTTATAAAGGAATTATCCCAATAACATAATAAATCATGAAGACTAAAGCTATCAAAACCTATAATCATATCAGGATAAACAAAACTTAAATGAAGACACCATCCACAAGAAGCTAAAGCCGAAATGTGCATTGTTTTTCCATTAAAGTCTGTAAATCAAACATCCATCTTTTGCCCCAGGCGAGGATGCCTTCATTACAAAAATCTCTAGTATTTAAAGAGTTCAGTCAAGATAAACATATTATCTTGTGGGATAAGATTAAATCTCAAAATGATTTACTAATTACAAAATAAAGGGTAATAGAACCACTCCATATCACATGGTATCTCTCAAAACTATAAAAATATTGTTTCTGTTTACAAAAGATGAGCCAAAGAAATGGCTAATAAGCTCAGAAATGGTCCATATCATCAGATCACCAGTAGCTACACAATATCCTAAAAGAAAAAAACGAAAATAAAGGAGTTTAGATATTATTCTAACCAATAATTTCCAAAGATTCGAATGAGAATAGACTGTTTACAGAATCAGCTGATTTTGTAGCTAGTTTTATTTTAAACAACAAAAATCTAATTAAATCTATATTAATAGAAAAACTAAATAAAAACACAACTAAGATAAACAAACAAAACTTTACCTCTTAACTGCATGGTAAATTTGACTCATAAGACCTCAAAGTTAACTATTGTTGTGACACACTCAGCATTCTTTATTATTATGTTTCCAGTTCTTTTCAAGCACTTCCCTTGCCTTGGAGCACTGAACTTTAGTTTTTTATTTTCACTCATTAATGAGTCGATCTGAGTGGTGAGGGTTTTGATCTGCAATTGAAGGGAAGGTATATATGTGTAATATTTGTCGATCCAAAATAAACAAACCTCACACCGTGGATCTAGAACATTTGTTTGAGGATATCCATGGTTGTGTGTCAGAATGCTACCACTATTGTATGTGGGTTCTTTACCAAGTTTGATCCCTGGAAAACCTTCGCTATGCTTCACGCAATGTGGAAGATTGTCTACGAAATCATAGGTCTGGCTGAGATCTGGTTTGAGGTAACTTAGGTCTTCTTTTGCCAAGAACTTCTCGATCTCAGAATCGGAGTTCTCATGGACCTCGATCGCTTTGATCGACCTCATATGAGACTTTGATTTATTTCGCAGACTCCTAGAAATTAATCTCCTTGCCCTTTTGTTTTTAAACCCTATATCCGAGTCATTTTTAGACAGTTTGCACGAGGGCCTGTTTGTGGTTTTTGAAAAGGTGTTAGGGTAGCCATACTGCTCGTGGTCATGAAATTCATAGGCTCTTGGGTCAGCATCTTGTTGCTCGGACATAGGCTCATTGAGTGCGGCCCTATCACAGGGTTCTTTGGATGAGGAGATTATTTTGTCGATGGAAGGGATTGGGGTTTCTTCTAACATGGGCTTATCAACCTCTATAGGGATGGATGTATCAAAGCCATTTTGAGATAGGAAAGTGTCCCAATTGTCGCCCTGCAATTTTAAATGATGAACTAACAGCATCCTTATCAACCCATGATGAAATAAACTTGAATTCAAACACTGTCTCTTATACCTCTTGGCCATCTTATATAAACTTCTAAATAAATAGAAAGGCATGTTCAACTGGAAACCGATGAAGTTTATTAACAGTCTTATGTGATATATAAAAACGAGGCCAAAACGACCCTCACATGTAACGAACTGTCTCAAGATTGCCAATAAACCATGCCACCTAGTTTTTTAACAAAGATATAAGCATACCTTTATCACAACACTGGATCTTCCGAGAGGTAAAGAACAAACTCCATGGCACCTCTTCTAATTTGGTATTCTTAAACCATTTTTTCCCACTAAGTGGAAGACCTGTTTCCTGGCTTAAAAACTCCTCGGTGACTTCGATTTGAACATCTCCTACTTTGGCTCGGCAGCCATCAAAAGAGAGGGAAAACTCATGGGCTATCTACAAGTTGAAACCTTGAAATCTCTCAAGAAATTCGAGCCAACCATGACCCTTAAGGTCTTCCCTTGCATCATCATATAGGAGTAGGGTTTGCAATCCATTTGGTTCGATATGGACAACAATGGCCATGTGGATTCAGACAAGCAGTCACGGAGGCAACAGAAGCCACTGTAAGCAAGAAGGGTTTCACAGAACAGGAAGAAACAGGGATAAAACCAAGGAAATAAAACCCTTGCACGAATTAAATGGAGGAATAAGGGGTTTCATAAGAGAATCGGGTGTTTTGTGTAATGAATCATTGAGGGTATAGAACAAAGCCCGAGACTTAACTTGAAATGATGGACATGTCATTTTCAAAAATCCACTATCAGCAGAGTACAGAATATGACCAGATGCGTTTAAGTATCATCATTTTGAAAAGGGTGGAGTTGCTCATTATAAGGTGCTTGACAAATCAAAGCATAGCAACCATAGAAAGGATTTACCAAGAATCATAGATGAAACAAACTCATAGCCTAACATCAATCGATTATTGGTGTATTATTTAAATGTCTAGAGTAAACCTCATAACAATGAGCAATTTTAAAACAACTAATTTATTGACATGAGATAGGCCTTAAAGAAAAATATCATTCTTAAAAAGTTTTGTATGATCATTTATTCTCCTAGGGAAATAAGCCTTAAATTCAAATGCAATAAATTCACAATTTTCAATGCTTTGTTCATGCTTTCCTTCATGAACGAAGCATGAAAACGAGAACCAAAAAAAATAAAAGCTTTTTATAGCCCAAAACTCATCTTTCAAGTAGCAATGTTCATGTGATTAATCAGAGGCAGTTATAGAATTTATCATTTGTTGCTTTGAGAAGTGAAAATATTGTGGGGTTGCCAACACCGTTCCATAACCTCCAATCCTATCCAGGATGAGATATGGTGAGATAAGGAAATAAGGGGATTGATCATTATCAGAATAAGTCTGGAAGTTCACTACAAAGATCATCCACTACGGTTTACATGGCTTTAACTTGCATCCTTGGGCTTACAATGGTGTAGCCAAGTGAAAACATATGATACCTCTTGGAGAGGTAACAATTCCCCACAAATATATAATACAAGTTAGGATTTGCATTTCTTTTGGTGAAGCCCATGCTCTGCAAATATCCATCTATCCTGGAATTCCATGCTCTTGGTTCATACTCAAGTCCATACAAGGATTTCTTAAGCCTACAAACATGGGACTCCTTTCGATTTACCTCAAAGCCCCAAGGTTACTTTATGTACACTTCTTTCTCAATGATCCCATTAGGGAAAGTTGTCTTCATATCCATCTGATGCATCCTTCATCCCATAAATGAAACTGAGGACACAACTTCTCTAATGGAAGTATACCTAGCGATTGGAGAAAATGTGTCCTCATATTCCACTCCCTCTTTATGGAAGAACCCTCTCTCTATGAAGCTCACTTTCAAATTCTCAATGTTTCCATTTGTTGCATGTTTGATCTTATAAAGCCACTTGTAACTCACTATTGACTTCCCCTCCAGTCTTGGCATTGTGTCCCAAAAATCATTCTTAATGATGAAGGTGTATTACTCTGTCAAGTCCCATTATACCTTTTGTCTTGCTCCTTCCTAAAAATTGGAAGGCTTAGAAGCTATTATGTTTCTCATTAATGTCATGTAGTTTGGAAACTTCTTTGGAGGTATGTTCTCTCTAAATGTGCTCCTAAGAGCCTCAACATACTCCTAGTAATACCTTAATCTCTGAGGGAACCATTAAGGTCGCTTTATAGAGGTGGAAGGAGCTACTATATCCTCCTCTTCACCTATACGATGTTGTACTACCCTGGACGTCAGTAGTGAGCCTAGCTCAACCTTCAAATCTTCTTACTTCTCATTCTTTGTCACTTGAAAGGGCTCATGGAACTTCCTAGATGCAAATTATTCTTCAAAATTTACATCATTTCTCACTATTGTCTTCCTCTGTTATGGAATATAGACCCTGTAGGTATTTGAAGTGTCACTGTAAGCTACAAATAAACCCTTCCTATTGGAGGGTTCCAACTTAGTCCTCTTTTCTACTAGTGCATGGATATAAACTAGACAACCAAAGATGTAGGAACAACACACATATGGCTTCACACTAGTGAATGTCTCCTCTATTGTCTTGTCCTCCAAGATAATATGAGGACATCAGTTATGGATGTAGACTATTGTGTTGCATGTCTCTACCCAAAGAAACATCAGCAATTGTTGGCCATGAATCATGACCTTAGCATCCCCTATGATGGATTGATTCTTCCTCTTTGCAACTCCATTCTATTGTGGATTGTAGGAAATAATTATATCCCTCTTTATTCCTAGCTCCTTGTAGAAACCCTCAAAATACTTGGAGGTACACTCACCCCCATTGTCCAATCTTGAGACTTTGATCTTCTTGCTTGTCTAGTTTTCAACTAGAGCTTTGAACTCCCGAAACCTGCTAAATACCTCATCCTTGGTATTTAAGAAGTAGATCCAAGCTTTGTGAGAGAATTCATCAATGAAGGAAACATATTACATGCTTTCATAGATTGATGTTACTGCCATCAGTCCACAAACCTCTGAATGTACTAGGTCTATGATCCAAAATGGGTCCGAGAAGGCCTAAAAATCAAAGTTCTCAGAATCAAACGAAACCAATGTCAGTGTGTTTTCCTCATCGAGTTGATTTCGACCATATATTTGTTTCCTCAAACAGGCACCATATGCGAAATTCATCGCGTTCTAACCGAAATCCAAAGAGGGAAAAAGTCAACTGGGTCAAGTCAATGTTGATGTCAACAGGTACGAAAGGTGAGGTCATCATGACATCATCATGATGACATGGCATTACTAGGAGGTGACATGTGTCACTCATTTTCGTCACTTTTGGGTTGAGTTGGCACTGTATGGATTTGACACGTGTCACCGTACAAATGACATGTGGCAGTCTGTACAGTGACATGGCCCAATGACAGGTGGACCTGTGGATGTACAGACGACAACTAGGCATACGACAGGCTAACATGGTAGAGACACATGGCAGGTGACTGGAATGTACGGCGGATGACGTGGAAGTACTGACTGACATGTGGTAGTACGACAGACTGACGTGGCAGATGACTGGGTTGTACGACAGATGACGTGGAAGGTGATTGGGTCGTCGCGTCAGCAGTACGAGCGAATCCCAAAGTGACACATGGCCCAATCACAGGGTTCCATATGGCACCCCATATTTTCCCAAGTTAGGTTGGGTAAAAATTTGTTATGGGCTGAGGGATTCGAACCTCGGACCTCACGGGATAGGAAACGACTTAGTAACCGACGACAGACCATTCGGGCTAATGGTGGTTCTTGTTCCATAAATGATGCATATGGTATAAATTTTGCAGGTGGCGCGTTGTGGGGGATAAGCCTCGATCAGCGGGGGCCATCCCCATCCGACCAGGGGCCAATAACCAACTAAGGCGCATGGGGGATTAAGGGTAGGCCATATGGCCAAACTAACGACCAAGGGTCTAAGGTTAGGGGGGGAAACATATAGCGCTTGGACACATGGAAGTGCCATATGACTAGGGGCCCAGATCACAAGGGGGTTGCGCCCAGATTTACCCAATTTTGGGTTTTAAAACTTTATAATATGAATTTTGTTGCTTTTTCAGCTATTTTTGGGAGATTTTGGCCATTATTGGAGGATATGGAGCTCTTTTGGAGGAAAAATATTGTGGGGGAGTTGGGAGGTTGTTGCCAACTTCAAGTTTATATAAAAAAAAGGTTCTTGGTAGCCTTGGACAGTTTCAAAGAATGAGAAATGTTGAGGAAATTGACAGTCAAAGCAATTTTTATGCAGGGAAGCCATTGAGGAGAGCAACTTTGCGGGCCATTTATCGGAGCTTCGTTCATCCATTTTCAGTGTCGTTAGTTGTGTTGGGCTCTTGAGATCTAGAAGAACACATCCAAATCAATTTGTAATCCATTTGACATTTTTCTGATGTACTTTTGAAGCTTTGAAGAGAAATAAGAAAGCCTCACCCACTGAGACAAAGGCCCGAAGACGTAGGTGATATTTCCGAACTCTGTTAACAACTTTTGTTGTTATGGTTTGTTGATTCTTTGTGCTTATTTCCAAATCTATATATCTTATTATGTATGTCATGTTACTTCATTAATTCTTCCTCTTTATTCAATTCTTAAATGGTTAATGAACTCCTGTTGTAAAAACTTAACCATAGTCTTTAAAAGATCTTTTCGGATCAAGTGGTATCGGAGCAGGTTGACGGTTGGTTTTTGAGTTTACATGATTACCAGGGAAAAGATTAATCATGGTGAAGGTGAGCTTGTTGAAAAGAATCCTGAGATTGGATCGAGAAATAGAACTTCTCAAAGTAAGAAGATGGCATCAGAAGAGGGACTTTCTCATGACGAGAAAGAGTTTCAAAAGACCTTCTTCGCCATGTCGGAGATGGTAAAGGTTTTATATGACGATTACTTGGAGCAGAAGAGACTGATTCTAGGTCAATCTTCAAAGGCCAAAAATGAAGAAGGAGAGGATCCTCCTAAAATAACTCCTTCACCTCCTTCTTATCCATCAATTTCTTCTTCTTCAAGTACAAGTTCCAAATCCACCACAAGAAAATTTTCCCATAAATATAAAAATGATATGCCTTTACTTAAGCTTGATGTGAAGTTTGAATTACCCATGTATGATGGTGAATTCAATACAGAGAGGATTCATAATTGGTTCAGACATATGGAAGTTTATTGTAGTGTGAAACAAATCAAGGATGAGGAAACTCAAATCAAGTTGGCATCACTTCGTCTTGCAGGCACAACACTCATCTGGTGGCAAAGTAAGTTGCAAAATGGCACACAACAAGTGGGTAATGTATTTCCATCATGGAAAGTTTTTGTTTCTGCACTTAGAAAAAAAAATTATCCTTTGGGTTATAAAGAGAAGGCTTTAATTGAATGGAAAGGTATTAAACTAAGAAAAGGACAAATAGTGCAAGAATACATAGATGAATTTCGTAAGATGGCATTGGTGTTAGACATTCCATTACATATCCAAGAAACTCTTATGAAGTATATAGTAGGTTTACCTACACACATTCGTAACATTGTATTTATGTTTGGACCTACTAATCTTGATAAATTTTATGTTCAAGCGACATACATTGAGGTAGGGAAAATAGGAGTTGGTGTATCAGGGGAATCATCTTCAAGAAAAGAGGAAAAAAGGAAGTGGAATGTCAAGAAGGCAAATCCAGTGGCAAGAAAGGAAGAGAAGCTCTCTTGCAAGAATTGCAAGAAAGAATGGCATGATGAGAACCATTGTTGGCAATTTCATCCTGAGAAGAGACTGAAGTGGTTCAAAGAAATTAAAGGGAGGCAAACAGTTGCAGCAACAACACGGCCAACAGACTTGGGATCAGATTCAGGTGATGATTCTAAAATCACAGCGGTTTGTTTGATAGGTAAAATTGGTGATGGATATGATTCTAGAAGTAAATTGTTTCACATAAGGGTCATAATGAGGCATACTAAGGTCGACACATTGATAGATAGTGTATCTCAATCTAACTTGATTTCAGAGGAAGTGGTTAAACAATTGGGATTAAACAATTAGATGCATCATAAACCTTACTCACTTAAATGGATAAGCAACAATCATAAATTGCACATAACAAAGCAATGTACTTTAAAGTTTGCAATTTCATCTAAGTTTGTGGATGAGGTAACAAATGATGTGGTGCCACTCAATGAATGTGGAATGGTCTTAGGCAGTCCTTATTTGTATGATCACAAAGCAATCTTCTACAGGGAACAAAATCAATATCACTTAATCAAAGAAGGCAAAGAATATGTTGTACATGCTCATCACTTAAAAGCAAATTAATATATTCAAACAATGGAACAATTAAGGAAGGAAACTCATGAAAGAAACACACCTATAATTGTGCCCAATCAAGTAATTGATCTTAAGAAAGAACATGAGATGATTGTAGAATGGAATTTCAATCATCCTTTGCTTCAAGATAAGCTAATTTCGTGCAAGTATTACAAACATATTAGCTCATTTGCAGTCATATTTATGATGTTATCATTGCTAACGTTTTCAACATGGATGGTAGTGGCTTTAGTAAGATGTGACATAGTACAAGTGGCTAACAATATGTTGTCAGTTATCATGGTTGTTTTACAATTGATCTTGATGGGACAGGTGCACAGGACAAAGTTTAAAGATAGAGAACAAGCGGGGTGGCCTATCCCGCACTTGATGACTGGCTAGTATCCTTTTGGACGACCAAAAGGTATTAGTGGGGAGGCATGATCCAAAATGGATCCAGGAACCAAAATGAGTCTAGGAAGGCCTAAAAATAAAATTTCTCAAAAACAAACGAAACTAGTGCCATTGCGTCCATCTCGTCATGTTGATTCGAGCCATATAATTTTTTCCTCAAACGAACACCGTATGTGAAAGTTATCGCATTCTGACCAAAATCCCAAATAGGCAAAAAGTCAACACTGACATCAGTAAGTACGGAAAGTGACGTCAGGGTGTGTCAGGATGACATCATCATGTTGATGTGGCATCACCAGGAGGTGACATGTGTCACTCATTTTTGTCACTTTCAAGGTGATTTGGCACTGTACAGATTTGACACATGTCACCGTACGAATGATATGTGGTAGTCCGTACAATGATGTGGCCCAATGACAAGTGGACCCGTGGCTGAACAGATGATAGTTGGGGGTATGACAGGTTGATGTGGCAGAGAAATGTGGCAGGTGACTAGAATGTACGATGGATGAGATAGAAATACAGACTGACACATGGCAGTACGGACTAACTAACGTGGCAGATGACTGGGTTGTACGATGTATGACTTGGCATGTGACTGGGCCATTGTGTCAGCAATATGGGCCAATCCTAGGGTGACACATGGCCCAATCACAGGGTGCCACATGGCACCTCATATTTTCCCAGTTTAGGCTAGGTAAAACTTTGTTATGGTTCAGGGAATTTGAACCTCGTACCTCACGAGATAGGCAATGACTTAGTAACCGACAACGAACCATTCGGGCTAACTATGGTGCTTGTTCCATAAATGACACATATAGTATAAATGTTGCAGGCGGCACATTGTGATGGATAAGCCCTAGTCAGCGCGGGCCAGCCTCATCCAACCAGGGGCTGGAGACCAGGGGCCCGTAACCAACTAAGGCACGTGGGGGCTTAAGGGTAGGAAATATGGCCAAACTGATGACCAAGGGTCGGAGGTTAGGGGGCCAACACATAGTGCTTGGCCACATGGAAGTGCCATATGACCAAGGGCCCAGATCACAAGGGGGCTACGCCCATATTTACCAAATTTTGGGTTTTTAAACTTTATAAAATGAATTTTGTTGATTTTTCAGTTGTTTTGGGGAGATTTTGGCCATTATTGGAGGATTTGGAACTCTTTTTGAGGTCGGATCTTGAGGGGAAGTTGGGGGGGTTTTGCCAACTTCAAGCCTATATATAAAAGAGGTTCTTGGCAACCTTGGACAGGTTCAGAGAAGGATAAATGCTGAGGAAATTGACAATAAAATCCATTTTTATGCAAGCGTGCCATTGAGGAGAGCAACTTTGTGGGCGATTTCTGGGAGCTTCATTCATCCATTTTTAGTGATGGCAGTTGTGTTGGGTTCTTGAGATCTAGCAGAACAAATCCACATCATTTTGTAATACATTTGATGTTTTTCTAATGTATTTTTGAATCTTTTAAGAGAAATAAGAAATCCACTGAGACAAAGGCCCGGAGGCGTAAGCGATATTGTCGAACTCTGTTAATAATTTTTTTTGTTATGGTTTGTTGAATATTTGTGCTTATTTCCATATCTGTGTATATTATTATGGCTTCCATGTTACTTCATTAATTGTTATTTCCATATCTGTCTTAGTGATTGTTTCTCCCCATTGTTCTCATTTCAATTGTTATTGACTGAATGATTTCTTGCCTATGGTGAATAGGTAGTGGTAGGATGTTGTTGTGTTATCTATTTATGGGAGGTATTAGTTATCTAGGTAGCTATTTTATATTTCCTTGATGATAACATGTTGATTTATTCTTATTAATAGTTGTTTCTTGTCTAATTTGTGTGATAATTTATGTAGGTTTGTGGGGGGGGGAAGTAGTTGTTGAATGCAATTGGAGGCCAAAAGGTTTAGGAATATCCTAGGATAACTTGAACTCTCTTCTTGTATTGTTGGTTAGATTAGGTGACCCTATTTATCTTTATTTATATTTTTTTCAGTTTCTTTCTCTTCATTTGTATTGCTACCCCAAATAGATAAATCAACAAGTCTCTTGTTGATATATTGGATTCTATATAGGGATACGTCTTTGTCGATTTCCATACATGTGTGTAGTTTTTATTTCCAAATGACTATATTTTCACTTAAAAACACCAAAATTTTCACTAACTCACGTAAGGAAATTACCGATTTCTCTCTATGCTTCTCCAAAGAGGTTGGGAACCACCCAAAGACATGTTTTAGGCAAAGGAGTGAATAGGGAAAAAAATAAAAACTATTGAACAGCCATGCATAAACACTTCAGACATGTGTAAAATTGCACTAATTTGTTTTTTATTAACTCTTTTACAATTGAAAACTTTTAGTGGTTATTTGTAGTTCTTGTTTTCACACTTTTCACACAAATCTAGTTATTTTTATATTCACTTATCCATACATTTCATCCTTCTAACTAGGGTCAAAGTTAAGATTTCTTTACACATGGAATCTATGTGACTCACAAAGAAACTTGACTTTGTTTTTAAGGGATTTGTAGCATAGTTCCATTATTACTTTTATTACAAATTCAAAGTTATATTATAACCTAAGTTGAAGGGAAAAAGGTGCTTAACACAAGGATTGGATGATGACTTAGTTAGAATTCATTTTGTTAATTGAGGGACATGGTTTTGAAAGCAACACATTGTCAATCCATGTGGATGGATTCTCAATTTCTATTTCAAGCATTGTCCTTTAATAGATACTAGGAGTCAAATCCAAGGAATCATTATCAAGTGCCCCTCATAGATAAGGTTTTCCATTGTATCAAAAGAGTGAGAAAATTGTTGAAATTTGTCTATTTCTTGAAAGTTGATGGGAAGTAATGATTATAGCTTAGCCTCAGTCAAAGTACTATGATACTTTGGCAAGTCCAACTAAACTCCCTTGGAGGAGTCTTAGACCACTTCCTTTTTGCAAGTATTCTTCTTCCATTGAGGTGGTTTTAAGAATTTGAAAGTGTTATTTTACTTTTATCCATTTGATTACTTAGACAAAAAGGTCACTATTTTTCTCTTTTTATACTAAGTAATAATTGAAATATGAGAGATACAAAGTGTGAACCTACCTGGGAGGACCTTCAAAATGGAGTGGTTTCCTTTGCATTCATGGTTAATCAAATAAAAAATGCACAAAACTCAGAATAACAACCAAAGATTTTCATCAATCCACCTAGTTGTGCCTTATATTATTGCAACCTTTCCTCTTTCAAAGACTCAATATAGTCATAAAAAGACAAGGTTCTTATACCATAATGAAAACGGTTCGCCGTATTCCCATAATTCCACGTTTGCAGCGATTGTTCAGGTGTGAAAGCATAACACAATTTATGGATTACCATGCACGTAACAGAAGTGAAGATGGTGTTCTTTGAATGCCTGCCGATTGTTCTGCATTTAGGGAAATTGATAAAAAAAAATGGGCAGATTTCAAAGATGAACCTCGTAATGTTAGGCTTTCATTGTCAGTTAACGGTGTTAATCCATTCGGAGAGCTTAGGTCTATTTACTCGGTGTGGCCTATTTTTGTTATCAACAATAACATTCCTCCTTGGATGTTAATAAAGAGGGAGCACATAATGTTGACAATGATTGTTCCAGGTATTTGTTTACATTAATTTTTTGAATTTAACATTTTAATTTGTTTCAATTTTTGCATAATATCTTTTGTTTATTTATTTAATTATATATATTACATGATAT
>ML788142.1:797921-807972 GCA_009831015.1 Picea engelmannii | reverse complement strand
TTTTTTTTTTTTTCTGCTTCTCTACTTTGGTTGAAACAAATAATGATTCATTTTGTTGTTACGATATGTTCTACCACTATCTCTCCCAAACGACTTTGACAACAACATCAAACAAGTTATATATGATCTTGGAAAATACATGAGGTAAGACGTAGTTGTGATTTATAAGAAAAATGTTCTTTCAAATTTTTGTTGTACTTAATGACACATGCTTTACTTGTAATGTAATGTAATATATTATATTATGTTATGTTGAAACATGTTATTTTCTTGTGTCACGATCTCATGTAGATGGTTGTCATTGAAAGAAATCCATGAAGATGATATAAAGTATTGGAAGAAATAAATTCCTCGTCTAATGTGTGAAATGAAAAAGTATATACCTCCTACATTTTTCAATGCACAAGAACACTGCCCCATACACCAAGTTGAGGAGATTGAAATTTGTGGACCTGTTCACACAAGGTCAATGTGGATGGTGGAGAGGCACTTGAAATCATTAAAGGCGTTGGTTAGACAAAGAGCACATCCTGAGGGTTATATGGTGGAGGGATATATGGTATATCAATCCATGGTGTATATTAGTCAGTATCTTCCTAAATTAGCAGCACCAACTATGCATGTAGTGGATCGCATTTGGTATGTGAACTCCATTAAAAAATTTGAAGATCAGGAGCATCTGTTGGGGAAAGGTAGAATGAAAAAAATGAGAGGTAATATATTAATAATTGTGAAAAAATATATTAATAATACATATAAAGTTTTGTTTTTATGTATATGATCATACTCATTAATATATTAATATAATTTATTTCATAAATTATAAATATTTATAATTACCTTCATATTGTACATTATAACTAATATTTAATATTGGTGAATTATGGTTTTTTTTATTCAGTTGCTCTAGAGTGGGATGCACTGCATTTATACATTGTAAACAATCTTGACTGGATGAATGTATGGATTGAAAGATGTAAACAACATAATGGAGGTAGGTTATCATGGAAACAACTGTCTAAATTGCTTAGAGAAGCTCATCGTAATGGAGATGCCAATGTTACGCAGAGGGAAATTGATCTGCCATATGGTTTGAAAGATGGACAGGTAAGCAATTTCACCCATTTTATTTAGTTATTTTATATTATACTAATGTGATTACATGTGTATTGTATTTTTCAGATACTTTCGAAGTTATATAAATATATGTTAATTTAATAATTGACAATGCATCTTTTACATATCTGACATATTGTAGTTGAAACACCACAAGGCTATGTTTTGCAATGGTCGTAAATTTCGCATCAAACAATTGGATGAACCAAGGAAAACTTATGATAGTGGGATAACTACAGTATTTCAGGTTACTAATGTCCTCTAGGAGTGACAGACATCCCCGAGAGTCTAAAAATAGATATTATGGGTATTTAAACGATATACTTGAGTGTGACTTTAATTCTTTCAAACTAGTTATGTTCGATGTCAAATGGTATAGGTTACAAATGCATGAACGTGATGAGGAAAGAATTGGTATTCAACATGCCAACGGATTTCCAATGATTAAAACAACGATGTTTGAAAGAGGACACGATCGATATGTTTTTCCAAGACAATGTGAACAGGTGTTTTACTCAAATGTTCCAGGTGAAAGGGATTGGTCATTTGTTGTTAGATATGATCCAAGAGGAAGGTCAATTAAGTATACTCATTTACAGGAAGAAGATGATATTGAAGATCAAGAAGATGATTCGACCGAATATCAGACAAATCTGGAAGATCATGGAGGGTCAACAGATGAAGAAGACGAAGAAGATCATGATCTAGGCGTAGGAGACAATTTTGCAATTCTTGATGATGATGTCAATGAAAATATGCTCGAAAATGACATTGATGACGATGATGATATCATCAATCCTTTCAACATTGTTTCAGAACCATATGATGATACAGATGTCGAGTTCGATGAATAAGATCAATATAGAGAATAAGGATGATTACACGAATGTTGAGGTTGGATTAGGTACGTGACCATATAATATTTTAATTTGTATGCATTATTCTCTTAAAATAATTTACTTTTAATGTCATGGGTTAGTTACATGTTTTTAAGTTTTATGTGACGTTTTTATATCCTAGGTTACATGTTGTTTAATTATTATTTGAAACATGAAAATAGTTGTCAATATAGTAAAGTACGTGGTAGACTAAAAATATCATTTAGAAACACATAATTTCATGTACCTTCATTAATTTTTGTTTTTGTAGTTTCTATGCATGAATCTTATAAATAGGACGTTGCTTTTGATTATTTTATATTTTATAGATTGGGTTTTAGGGATCAATTGAGAGTGATGTGAGGGGGAGGGGAGGGACCATGTGAGCTTCCACCTTCACGTGGTTGGCCTTGTTCAGTAGAGGATAAATTATTCTTGAAATGAAGAGAATCTCTTCCATTTTTATACCATGGTCAAGGAATACACCATTGTCAAGGAACAAGGAACGAGGAACGATGAATGATGAATGAAAATTGCACGAGGACTAGACACCGGCAACATGGACCTGCGAATGGGGCCAACATTGAAATTTTTTCAAACTGTTTTTGTATGCACCAAAATTTTTCATGGATAGACTATTGGCATGCCTTAACGATATGGGAGGGTTTCTGGACTCAAATTTTACACACACACCACTTTCTTCCATCATCTATTCATCATGGAAACCATATTAAACCCTATTCTTCATATGTTATAGTATATATGTTAATGATTCCAAGTTTCATATTTGTGTTTGACTTAAGGTCTAGCTAGCTTGCAAAGTATCAATTTGAGATTTCAAGTTGATCAACCAAATCTGAAATGAATCCAAGCATCATTTGATATCGTTGCACGAGAGACGAATGTAAATAATCTTGCGACGAATTTGCTATACTATCTACAAAAAAAGTTCGTTGATAATTTTATGCCATTAGTATGTATTTTTGTACAAAAATAATGGATCTTGGGGACTACACCATGGTCAAGGAACTATGAATGAGGAACAAAAATTGCATGAGGACTAGACACCGGCAACATGGACCTGCGAATGGGGACAATGTTGAAATTTTTTCAAACAGTTTATGTATGCATTGAAATTTGTCATGCATATACGATTGGCATGCCTTAACAATATGGGAGGGTTTCTGGACTCAAATTTGAGTGACACACCCACTTTCTTCCATCATCAATTCATCATGGAAACCATATTAAACCATATTTTTCATATGTTCTAGTAGATATGTTAATGATTCCAAGTTTCATATTTGTATTTGGCTGAAGGTCCAGCTAGCTTGCAAAGTATCAATTTGAGATTTCAAGTTGATAAACCAAATATGAAATGAATCCAAGCATCATTTGATATCATTACAAGAGAGACGGATGTAAATAATCTTGCGACGAATTTGCTATACTATCGACAAAAAAAGTTCGTTGATAATTTTATGCCATTAGTATGTATTTTTGTACAAAAATAATGGATCTTGGGGACTACACCATGGTCAAGGAATGATGAACGAGGAACGAAAATTGCACAAGGACTAGAAACTGACAACATGGACCTGCGAATGGGGCCAACGTTGAATTTTTTTCAAACAATTTATGTATGCACTGAAATTTGTCATGGATAGACTGTTGGCATGCCTTAACGATATGGGAGGGTTTCTGGACTCAAATTTGAGTGACACACCCACTTTCTTCCATCATCAATTCATCATGGAAACCATATTAAACCCTATTTTTCATATGTTCTAGTAGATATGTTAATGATTCCAAGTTTCATATTTGTATTTGACTGAAGGTCCAGCTAGCTTGCAAAGTATCAAATTGAGATTTCAAGTTGATAAACCAAATATGAAATGAATCCAAGCATCATTTGATATTGTCACAAGAGAGACGAATGTAAATAATCTTGCGACGAATTTTCTATACTATAGACGAAAAAAGTGTGTCAATAATTGTATGCCATTAGTATGTAATTTTGTACAAAAATAATGGATCTTGGGGACTACACCATGGTCAAGGAACAATGAATGAGGAATGAAAATTTCATGAGGACTAGACACTGACAACATGGACCTGCGAATGGGGCCAACGTTGAAATTTTTTCAAACAGTTTTTGTATGCACCGAAATTTGTTATGGATAGACTTTTTGCATGCCTTAATGATATGGGAGGGTTTCTAGACTCAAATTTGAGTGACACGCCCACTTTCTTCCATCATCAATTCATCATGGAAACCATATTAAACCCTATTTTTCATATGTTCTAGTAGATATGTTAATGATTCCAAGTTTCATAAGGTCTAGCTAGCTTGCAAAGTATCAAATTGAGATTTCAAGTTGATAAACCAAATATGAAATGAATCCAAGCATCATTTGATATCGTCGCAAGAGAGACGAATGTAAATAATCTTGCGACGAATTTCCTATACTATCGATGAAAAAAGTTCGTCGATAATTTTATGCCATTAGTATGTAATTTTGTACAAAAATAATGGATCTTGGGGACTACACCATGGTCAAGGAACGATGAACCAGGAACGAAAATTACACGAGGACTAGACACCGGCAACATGGACTTGTGAATGGGGCCAACGTTGAAATTTTTTCAAACAGTTTCTGTATGCACTGAAATTTGCCATGGATAGACTATTGGCATGCCTTAACAATATGGGAGGGTTTATGGACTCAAATTTTACTGACACACCCACTTTCTTCCATCATCAATTCATCATGGAAACCATATTAAACCCTAGTTATCATATGTTCTAGTAGATATGTTAATGATTCCAAGTTTCATATTTGTATTTAACTAAAGGTCCAGCTAGCTTGCAAAGTATAAATTTGAGATTTCAAGTTGATAAACCAAATATGAAATGAATCCAAGCATCATTTGATATCGTTGCAAGAGAGACGAATGTAAATAATCTTGCGACGAATTTTCCATACTATCGACGAAAAAATTTCATTGATAATTTTATGCCATTAGTATGTATTTTTGTACAAAAATAATGGATCTTGGGGACTACACCATGGTCAAGGAACGATGAACGAGGAATGAAAATTGCATGAGGACTAGACACCGGCAACATGGACCGGTGAATGGGGCCAACGTTGAAATTTTTTCAAACAGTTTTTGTATGCACTGAAATTTTCCATGGATAGACTATTGGCATGCCTTAACGATATGGGAGGGTTTTTGGACTCAAATTTGAGTGACACACCCACTTTATTCCATCATCAATTCATCATGGAAACCATATTAAACTCTATTTTTCATATGTTCTAGTAGATATGTTAATGATTCCAAGTTTCATATTTGTATTTGACTGAAGGTCCATCTAGCTTGCAAAGTATCAAATTGAGATTTCAAGTTGATAAACCAAATATGAAATGAATCCAAGCATCATTTGATATCGTCGCAAAAGAGACGAATGTAAATAATCTTGCGATGAATTTGCTATACTATCAACAAAAAAAGTATGTCGATAATTTTATGCCATTAGTATGTAATTTTGTACAAAAATAATGGATCTTGGGGACTACACCATGGTCAAGGAACAATGAACGAGGAATGAAAATTGCACGAGGACTAGACACCGGCAACATGGACCTGCGAATGGGGCCAACGTTGAAATTTTTTCAAACTGTTTTTGTATGCACCAAAATTTGTTATGGATAGACTATTGGCATGCCTTAACGATATGGGAGGGTTTCTAGACTCAAATTTGAGTGACACACCCACTTTCATCCATCATCAATTCATCATGGAAACCATATTAAACCCTATTTTTCATATGTTCTAGTAGATATGTTAATGATTTCAAGTTTCATATTTGTATATGACTAAATGTCCAACTAGCTTGCAAACTATAAAATTGATATTTCAAGTTGATAAACCAAATATGAAATGAATCCAAGCATCATTTGATATTGTTGCAAGAGAGATGAATGTAAATAATCTTGCGACGAATTTGTTATACTATCGACGAAAAAAGTTCATCGATAATTTTATGCCATTAGTATGTAATTTTGTACAAAAATAATGGATCTTGGGGACTACACCATGGTCAAGGAATGAGGAATGAGGAACGATGAAGGAGGAACGAAAATTGCACAAGGACTAGACACCGGCAACATGGACCTGCGAATGGGGCTAACGTTGAAAAAATTTCAAATAGTTTTTGTAAGCACTAAAATTTGTCATGGATAGACTATTTGCATGCCTTAACGATATGGGAGGGTTTTTGGAATCAAATTTGACTGACAAACTCACTTTCTTCCATCATCAATTCATCATGGAAACCATAAACCCTATTTTTCATATGTTCTAGTAGATATGTTAATGATTCCAAGTTTCATATTTGTATTTGATTGAAGGTCCAGCTAGCTTGCAAAGTATCAAATTGAGATGTTCAATGTCTGTCTTTTAATCTAGAGTAGTGTTATTTCATATTTTGATCATCCTAGGTCTTGATCAAAAGTAGATATATATTTCATACTAGTGCATTAACAACACAAATTTTCTCTCTAGGAACTACTTCGATTGTGAAATCATCAAATATTTCCAAGGTATCCCATATTGAATTTCTGTATTTTGAACCTTTAATTCTTAGGAACATATTCTCGTTTTACTTTTAATATAATGCGATTAAATTCCCCAGTTGATTTTAATCATTTTATTCCCATATCAATTGATTTTAATCATTGATATTCAACTTGGTATAACTGCCATGAAAACTACCAACAAACAACAACAACACTTGTTGTTACAGTGTGACTCCCACATGAGTTCAACCTCCATGTCTAACAACCCGACTCTTCAATATTTAGCTCCAAAACACTCCAAAAATGCTCTAGCATGCTCCATAATTCTCCCAACTTTCTTGCTCTAGATCCAATGCTCTTTTTCCCTACTCTTTGCTTGTTGTTCATGCAATGTGAAAAACTGTCTATTCCCCCCATACAAATTGCCTCTATTTTCCCAAGATAGTCAACTGCTCAATCTGCCCAATGTTGATTGTACTTTATCCCTATGCTTCCAATAACTATGGGATGTGACTTCTACACCCACCCTCTGATAGTTATTCAATGATTGGGCTCTCATACTCTCAAACATAAATAGAAGTTATCCTCGTTGATAATAAAATTCAGGAAAGTGGGTTTGAATTAATACTCATAAATCATTTCCCTCCTTGGACCCCTCTTAGACACTCTCTTCTCTTGTGGAAAAATCATCCCCCATCTTTGTCCATATTCTCAACAGTTGGTATCACATTATATTTATTAAAATCAAAAAATACAATTCACATATTACATCGTTTGTCCATAACCACATTCATATATACATTATGCACTAATTAAACCGAGGATTATAGCGAGGATGTTACATTGATCCCTAAGTTTATATCCAAAACTATTGATTCATTTTTAGTCACTACATCCTCAGTCCCAATTTGACATACATTTACCATATCTAATCATCCCCCTGACCTCATATCACTTTTTTTCAAGTTGGTTATTTGACTATCACCCTTATCAACCATCAATTATGCTATGACCAAGGGAAGTCTTGAGTCCCATTTCTCACAAACCTTGTCCATATTCATCAACAACATATCCATTACATAATCAATATCTAGTTCATATTCAGTTAATTTCAAGGGGCACCTTTCCCTTTGCAGTCACAACTTCATTCATGTAGATATCAACACCAGTTTCCAAGAATGTTACAACATCTCGATTTCGATTGTCATACATGATCAAAATCTGGACCAGGGGTCAAAATTTTGCTCAAAAATCAAGGTTCTCGAAATTGCCTCAAAAAGAACGAGACTGTATCCCCCATCGTCACGAACCCAACGCAACTCGTTTCGTCTCAAACGGACGTCGGGAGCGAGAGATATCGCGATCTGTCCGAATCGTCAAACAGGTAAAAAAAATGGATGCTGACTATGTAGTCCGTACATTCCGTACAGGATGACATGGCAGAGGTGACGTGGCTTGACCGTACATGCTGACTTGGAGACCGTACGATGACATGGCAGTTGATGACATGGCAGTTTCATATTGGCAGATTTGGGCGAATCGAAATGCGACACGTGGCATATTTTTTATCAATGGTAAGGTGCCACGTGGCCCAATCATGGGCTGCCACGTGGCACCCTGGTATTGGTTGATTGGTTGTTTGTTAAAATGTATTGGAGTCCATGGGGTTCGACCCCCAGACCTCCCACACCAGTCAAAGCTTTGGTAAAGTCCACCATGCCAATGGGCCACACATTGCTGCTTGTTTAATATATGTAAAGCAATATATTTAAGTTTATTTTATATGGCCGTTGGCGTGGGGGTCCGGGCTGGGGCTTAGCCCCAGCCCCCAGTCACATTTACGTTACATATAACCATACCTTTTGTAAATGGCACGCGCGGGGTTTTTAATATGTAGCCCGTGGTCGTATTACATGTGACCCTACACCATGGGCGCGGGTTTTTTTTAAATTGGTTTAAATGGTTTTGAATGCGCCCGGTACTTGGTGCATGGCCATTGGCTCGTTAAATAGTTAGCCCTCTTTTCACTAGACCGAGGTCGTATGGACTCCCATGTGCCCAGGTGCTAGGCGGTTAGGGGCTGGCGCGCCCATAACCATCCTACAGTTTGCACCGTTGGCGCAGTTGCGCATGGTGCTAGGTTTTTACGCTATATATTGCGTGTGTGCCAGGTTGATTGAACAGGAGTGCGTTTTGTAGATGCAGAGACAGCAAGCTTGAAGGAGGAAAATGGCAGGAGGCCTATCTTCCTCATCTTTTGGCCGATTGAAGTGTCGTAAAATCCCTGCTAGGGGTTTTTGGACGTCCTGAATCCATTGGCATTGTTATCAAGGCCATTTGAAGACTTTTTTTGCAGGTTTTTAGCCATTGAAGTTTCAGTAAGCTCTAGGGAGCTTGAAGCCCTCATTGATTGAGGACATGTTTTGGTGAGCCTATGTTTGTTTTCTGTGATTGAATAATCATTTTTGGTTAATTGTTATGCTCTGAACACATTGGGACAGGTTCCAGAGGCTTTTGAGGAATTTTACAGATGTTTTTGCCAAAGAGAAGCTCAGGGAAGCTTATGGCCACATGTAGAAGAGGTCATGCCCGGATAAGCCATGATCCATTTTCAGAGTTCTATTAGTCATTTTTGGGGTTTTTATGTGTTTTGATCCCAATGGTACAGTCTATTTTTCCATTGGAGTTGAGCAGCATCTTGTAAAATAAATTTTGACAAATTAATCCCAGAGAGCCAAGTCCATTGATGGAGGCTCGAGGAGATGTAGCCTGGAGGGGGGTGAACTCCTTTATCATGTTGTGATTGTTCTGAGTTTGATGGTTTATTTTATACAAGTTATGTTGTTGTGTATTTATTTAAAGTACATATTTAACCATTTAAAAGAACATATCCTCACACATAAACATTCAAAAGAAGATTCATAAACTTGGCACATAATTTTGTTCTTGCATATTTTAACACATGAAGCAAGGTCCTGTAAAGTTTATTTTAATGAAGTAGAGGGTGCTTGCATAGCATAACAAGTCAGCCTTCTATTTTCATATCAATACAAATGAGAAACCCTGGATGGGACAGGGAGATTCATCATTTCTCTATGCTTCCATTAACCCCCTTGATGTTCAACATCATCACATATCCACATCATGATGGGTCTTACTTTACGACAATTGCAATTTCCAATTCCATTTGAAGACCCCTAAGATTGATAGGACATCAATGCCATCAAGTATGAACATTTCTCACAGGTGTTCATTTCAAGTTCCATGGAAGGTTCTCCTTAGAACAATTCTTTACTATTATTGATGCCCTTGAGGGTCAGCGATGAAAATTTCCCACTTCACCAATTCTTCTGGTTATAGTGTTACTAAGTACCTTGTTTAGTCATTATGTCTAGACAAGATCCCTAAGCATTTTTTCTGGTATTGTAATCATTTATGTTTATGACATGAGCATGGGGCATGCCCACCTTG
>ML788142.1:741796-759113 GCA_009831015.1 Picea engelmannii | reverse complement strand
TAATATGTTTTCTCTAATATATCCTCGCACCCCACCCTCAATATGTTTTCTCTAATATATCTCCCAACGCACCCCACCCTCATATAATATGTTTTCTCTAATATATCCCCAACCCACCCCACCCTCATAGTGTTTTTTCCCAGATTATTAAAGATCTACCAAATGAATAAATGTACAATAGATTATTAAGGGTGTAGTGATATTATAGAAAATTATAGACTCTACAATTGCAAGGATATGTGGATGATGATGCATTTTCATATTAATGACAAAATGTCTCTTATTAAAGAGACAATGGAACAATTCATTAAGCTTGTGATGAGAACATAAGGTATATTGGAAAATGAAGAATTTCTTAGAAGATAATTTCAAATTGAATATGAGGAAAGTCTCTTTAAAATTGGTATGGATACTACTAAGTTGGCATATCATTTCTTTGATCATGTTGTCACTTCATATCAAGTGAAAAAACTATTTAAATCATCGATAAGGTTTTCTTAGAAACCATTGTATGCGCAAACACATGTAAGTCAATTATATTTATAAATGTCATTTTTATTTTTTATTTGATAATTTCAAACAAAATGAAATTCTTTTTTTTTCATTTCCTACTCATAGAATGATATTGTACCTTGTTGATAAACGTTGGTGAGCCAATTTTCTAATGAGGTTTATAATGAATCACATCATTATAGAAATCTTGTGATAGGGGAAAAGGGATAAACCATTGACCATAATCCTTCTTTCACCATTTATTGGAACTAACAAAGACCAAGTCTTCATCCATATAGTGGTGAGTCATTTATTATGAATATTGTTATTTTTAATGCAATTAAATGTAGTATTTAATAATGGTGTTGTATACATGTTTTACCAAATGGTTTTTTTGGCAGCGATATAAATTTGTACAAGTTTATTATTTTTTGTTATTTAAAATTCATTTCTAAATGCAAAAATGGATTGAGCATGTTGAAAAACTCTCGAGAACTTGGATTATACAAAAATAATCACTTAAATATACAAATCTAATCATTCCATTTCTAAAAAATGTCCCCATTAAATATCGCCAAAAAAAAATGATTTCTTAAAACATTTAGAATATAACCTTTATAATAACATCGTTTTTTAATTTTAATACATTTAATTAATAATATATATTTAATCTTTTTTAATTGAAAATGGTCTTACAATTACAATTTCAAAGGAAGTTCTTGTTAAAAAAAAAACCATCTCAAATGGCAAAGCAAGCAAAGGAAAAGAAGTGTTGCTACAAGAAGTAACAGACAAAGTAAAAATAATAAAGGTGATAAGCAAGTTTCAACAATTAATATTCAAAAAAAATTATGGAAACTTACACATGTCTTCCGCACCATAATATGTTAAATGGTTCTCTTCAACACCATAATAATAATTAAGATGTTGGTAACCGTTGTCTCCACCGTACATCCGAACATGTCATATGTTTGGGTTTTAAGTCACAACAAATAGTTTAGAAAGGTATTTATTTTTCAAACAAAATATCTCTTTAACAGATTTAGAGACTTGATTTAGTTTTATTGCTCAAAATTGAGTGAACACGTTTTTATTTTGAACAAAGAGTTATTTATTAAAAACAATCCAGTAAACCAAAAAAAAAAGTTAAGTTTGTGCATTAAACAAAGTGATAATTAAGATATATGATGTTAGAAGCAATGTTCTTAATGACATTGAGACATATATGATTTTTTTAAAAGAAACATATGTTTTTAACCATTAGTCCCAAATAATTTTGTTTTATATTAATGTGTTTCTTTTGTAAACCTAGAAAGTATTGATTTTATACATGTTGCATAATATATCCATGAAAATAGATTTTATATATGTATATTTTATACATATATTTTGATCTTTATACATATACATATATTTTATACCTTCTTGACATTTTTCTAAATTCTCACTTTAATTTATAAAAAAATTATTGATCACATATTTACATATTTATTATTCACCTTTGTTAATGATTGAGGTGCCCTCCTTCCTCCTTACCATACATAAAAAAAAAATGATTAATTTTCCATATATCAACGCAACTTTAATATATAAACATATAAAAAAATACATGTATAAAATCTATGTCCACTATAAAAGTATATTATTCAACATGTATAAAAAACAACACTTTTAGATTTACAAAAAAAACCTTAAAAGTATTGTTTTTATACTTACTATGAAAACAACACTTGTTTAAAAAAAAAAACCTTAAAAGTGTTGTTTTTATACTTGTTGAATAATACACCTTTGCTATGGAAACAACACTTTCTAGGTTTACAAAAGAAACCTTAAAAGTAAAGTGATGTTTTTATACTTATTGAATAATACACCCTTACTATGGAAATAGGATTTATACATGTATTTTGAACTTTTACTTTTTGAAAATTTTCTTAATTTCTTTAAACTTATAAAGTTGAAAAAAAATTGTTAATCACATATTTACTTATTTGTTGTTCTCATTAGGTTGCATTATAGGTTGCATTAAACAAAGTAAAAATTAAAATTGTTAATCACATATTTATTTATTTGTTGTTCTGATTATGTTACATTAAACATTGTTGTTCTGATTAGGTTACATTAAACAAAGTGACAATTAAGACAATTAATGTTAGAACCTATGTTCGTAGTGATGTTGAGATATATATTTGTCCCAATAGTACAATTCAGATGGGATATACTTGGAATCCAGGGAATGAGAAGTGTGTGAAGATATGGACGGACAGCATAAACGAGACCAGCCCATAACAACAAAGAGGAAATGCTCCCTCTAAAAACATGACTGGAAGAGAAGAACAATCTCCACTCTATATGTCATTTCTAATCGAGATCCCTGAGAAATCCCCACCAACTTATTTAAACAATCTAATTGTTGCAGGAGCTTGCCGGCTATGCCCCATTGCAAAAACATCAGGTAGATCGGAGAGGATGGTATAGGGATATGCAAAATTCTCTGTGCAAGAAAGGTTACAACAAACTTTTCAAATCCAACATTAACTCCCAAAAATCCTCTTTACGGAAGAAGATATGGAACAGCAGTGGATTACCTAAGATAGACCTTTTCAGGTGGACTTTGGTGCATGGTAAGATCCTTATAGCTGAAAACTTAAAGAGGAGAGGCATTGCAGGTCCATTGAGATGTGTGTTGTGCCTTAATCAGAAAGAATTTGTTGAATGCCTGGAAAACATTCAACAAATTTCTCTCATCAAAAGAAGGGTCTGGAAGAATTTCTCTCATCTTGGTGGAAGAATCTCTCATCAAGATAAGGGTCTGGAAAACATCGAAGTTGAATGCCTAAGACAATTTCTATTCAATCCAGTGGTTCATCCCCATCCTCCCATGAAGGCCCTCATCCATACTGGCAGATCAGAAAAGAGCTAGCAGAATCCTCGGAGTGGAAGCTCAATCAAAATCGTCCTGCTCTCTTCTTTGATAGCGCATTTAAGAAAAACCCAGGGGCGATAGGAGCAGGTGGGACTCTATTTGATCCCAGGGGGAATGAACTGCTTATTATGCTTAGGGTTTTGAGTAGGTCTAATAATTTAGTGGAGGATTATTCCTCTTGGTGCGGTCTACACATAGCCAAAATACAAGGGATCAAATCCAACGGTCTACACATAGCCAAAATACAAGGGATCAAATCCAGCGGTCTACACATAGCCAAAATACAAGGGATCAAATCCAAAATGCAAGGGATCARATCATTGATGGTTTTYAGAGATTCTATGCTCATTATGGCATYAGATTCAATRCCAATCTAGGGGTATCAATTAAAAAAATGTGGTGACTCAAATGCAATAGATCAAGTCATTGATGATTTTCTGAGATTCTATGCTCATTATTGGAGCCATCAAATTCAATAATAATCTAGGGGCATCAATTAAAAAAAATGTRGTGACTCAAATCAAAACYCTTGCTTATCAATTTGATTGTATATCTTTCTAAAGGAGGTCCCTAAATGAAAAGGCAGATGTGTGGGCTAAGCTTGTGGCCACATTTTATCAAGGGTATTTGGAGCAAAATGGGGAGCATTCATACCTTCTCTTTCTTTAATCAATTAATGACAAGTCTAATCAAAGTGGACAGTTGGGTGGTCGTTGGACAAATGGCAAATTGGAGAATTCATCCGAGTATATACTCAAATCTCAGTACAAGGCGAGGAAGCCGAGGCAGAAATTGGCATGCAAATCCCCATGGAAATTGAAGGAGTCAGTGAGCGAGCCACAAAGGAGCCGAAGCCGAAAAATCAGAGTAGTGCCAAAGGTTAAAATGTTTGAATGTATTTTCACTTTATATGTTTATTAGGATAGCACATGTGCGGAAATAAACTTGTAAAAATGTCTGGAATGATAGGCCAATAGGCCCAATTTTGTGTGAAGTACTACACAAATCTATATAGTACTCAAGATTGACTAGGCCCAATTTTGTGTGAAATACTACACAAA
This sequence comes from Picea engelmannii, assembly GCA_009831015.1. Lineage (NCBI taxonomy): Eukaryota > Viridiplantae > Streptophyta > Pinopsida > Pinales > Pinaceae > Picea > Picea engelmannii. The sequence continues at coordinate 754,637 of ML788142.1, read as the reverse complement.
TCTATGTAGAACTCAAGACTGACTAGGCCCAATTTTGTGTGAAGTACTACACAAATCTATGTAGTACTCAAGACTGACTAGGCCCAATTTTGTGTGAAGTACTACACAAATCTATGCAGTACTCAAGACTGACTAGGCCCAATTTTGTGTGAAGTACTACACAGATCTATGTAGTACTCAACACTGACTGAATAAAATTTGTAATTGTTATTGCCTTAGCACAACCTGTTATCTTTATATATAATGAAAAAAATCTTTAGTTTGGGTTAAAAAAAAACTTTGTCACAATAGTACAATGTAGGTTAAATAGGATCTTGTAGTGTAATTGGAAGCATGTCTCATTTTAATGGAGTAGATGGGGGTTCAAATCCTCCTTAAATTGCATTTCCAATTGGGTGTTGCCTTTAATGCATATCTATACAATTATGTATGCATTTTCCTGTATTTTGTAGTTATGTTATGGCTTGTGCATTCCTAATGTTCATTGTAGTTTTTGAGGTCTGTGTATGTGTGTGTCTCTATATTTGTATGTAGGTTTTTAGTTGGAGATTTAGTCATGACTATTGCAAACTTGTTGTGTCAACTCTTGCTAAGTGGGATGAAGATGGTGAAGAGATCATTTAGAAGAAAAGTGTGATAAACTTTCAACGACACTCATTTCCCCAAATGGCACTGAGAAGTAGTCTCAAGAGCTTAGGATGGTTATTGAGAAAATATTGTGTCCAAAATGATAGAGTTTATTTTGTTTATACAAACCATACCAAGGAACCACATGTATACTATGTATCCTAGCCATATCATAGGTAATTCTAGGGGAAAATCCCCTTTGACCCATGATGTGGAACATGTGTGACAAGGTACAAAATATTCCATATTTCACTTTTTGCACATAGTCTAAGAAAACTAAGGCCTATCCAATCATTTAAGACCAAATAAAGGGTACAAAACTTGAGGCTTGATCAAGTCTCTTGGGAGATGCCCCAAGTTGATATCCCAAAAGGTCTAGCAAATCCAAACATATGAGATAGTCTCAAGATAGATATGTAAAACGTGATGAGGAACCTATCATAACACTAGAAATTACATGTGGATAGACCAAACTCACACATCTAAACTATGACATGGAAAGTTAAGGAAACAAAATCCAACACAAATGGGTATGGGTTACTAGATGTAGTCTATAATACTTTATAAACGTTAGTGAATTTTATATATATAGTCTATGATAATTTATAAACATGCATTTCTAAATTTTATAGAAGTGAGCATTGATTTTATTAGACTATAATATAATAGAAATCGATCCAAATATCCTTAAACTTGTGAGTTTATGTGAGCACAAATACTCAATAGTCGTTATTAGTGAATTGAGTTGAAATTAGGAAAACCACATAATTGGATGTAGTCAATAAAACTTTATCAGAACTTAATTACGGAGATTGATTCACTTGTTGATCTTTATTGAACTTATGAATAGATATGACCATGGCATAGGGCGTACGAGTTAAAACAGTTAAGAAATTCAAAGAGAGAGTGGATGAATGGAGAGACATCAAAGGATGGATATCAAGTATATTAAATGAACTACAAACAATAGAAGTCTACAATTTCGTATTTCGACAGTTAAATTTCAACACTGAAGATATATATGAAGTGGTTTTCATAAGAACACTCTTTATGAAGGCATGAAAGAAAAACTCAGCTAGTAGGGCTTATATATTTTGCAAAATCTACAGACTTTGGTCGAGACACATTATGCCAACATGGATGGAAGGTCATTTGGGATCTAGGGTTGGAGGTAGAGGAGACCAACCAATGGAACACATTGATAGGAAAGTTAGTGAAAATTTTCATACATCTTAAAGAATAAGATAATTCATTTGTTGGCACTGTTAAAATAACCTCATGTATATGACTTGTCTACCACCAAAGGATTTTATATTCTTAGGGTCTTTTGAACAATAGTCTATTTTAAGTCTCGATATATGTATGTATGTTTGTATACATACATACATGTATCTATATGTATATGTATGTATACATATATATATGTACACACACACACACAAACACACACCAGGACTTCAAACAGGCTATTGTTCGAAAGACCCTAAGAATATCAAATCCTATGGTGATAAACAAGTCATATACATGGGGTTATTTTAATAGTGCTAACCAAGGCATTTTAGGTCCATGTGGTGTTAGAGGTATATTGTATTTGCTCAATGGGTCAAGCTTTTCATTCAAGATATCCATAGGTTGTAGAACCAATTGCTGGGCTGAAATGCATATAATTTTAAACCTTCTAAAATTAACCTCTGTAAAAAAAATTAAACAATTACAAGTTATAGGTGACTTCGAGTTGGTTACTGGTTACTAAATGGATTGAAGGGAAGGGACTTTTAGACTTGAAACACTCACTCTTAGGCCCTCATTGGACCAAATACTCAATGCTACTAAGTTTTTAAGGTAATAAGCTTCAATCATGTCTCTCAACAACACAGTTATGGAGCTTATGGTGTATCAAAAGAAACAATCTAAGATTAAATAGGTATTCTACAAGTGGAAGACACTGGAGCGAGGGAATGATCCCTTACAAATCCCTTACTGATGGAAACGTACTTATCCATGAGCTATTTCTTTCTTTCTTTTATTTATGTCTTGCGTTTAGATATGAAAGAAGGTGGCATTTTTTTTTGACATGTGTTGAATCCTCTTCAAAAATTCTTTTATTTATGTCTTGTGTTTAGATATGAATATGAAAGAAGGTGGCATTTTTTTGACATCTGTTGATGTATTCGAGGATGAAAGATCCTCTTCTTATTTTTGTCAAATGATGTAAGGCTTAAGTCGATCTTTGATCTGAAGTTTTTAGAGATAGTTCATATTTGATAGGTAGACCATGTGAATTGTTAAGTGGACACAAGTTTTGTTTATTGTGTCTTGACACGTGTTGAACGTAACTTTGTTTTTCATCACAATAATATAAAGTTACGAATTCTTCCTTAAAAAAAGAAGATGAAGTGGTTTTCAAATATAATGTTAAGGCCATGAAATTGCTTTTCTTTTGGGAAGAGTGTTCTGTGGATGCCAATTCGATGGAGACTTGCAAATGACAAGGAGTAATGTTGAACTTTAGGATTAGGAAGACCCCGAAGGTGAAAAAGAAGGAGATGGCCAATAAAATTTGTGATAGACAAGTCGTTGTTCCAAGGAATGGATTGAAAATGCAAAATGTATTCCTAGGTTTGTATTGTTTTGGAAAAATATGTCTTATATTTATATACAAATATTTACAATTAATTTTCAAAAAGTGAAAGGTATATATAATGAGTTTCGTAACATCTTTCTAAGAGAAATTAAAGTAGAAATAAAGAAGAGTATTATGTGTGATTCATGTTGATTTTTCTATATGATAGGTTAAGTATGTAGTTCATTTCAATTTGCATTTGTCTTAATCCTAAACAAGAATGTTGCAGCAACCAAGATCACAGGTAGAAACACCATGCACAAGAACATAAGAAGTATCCTAGGAAACCCTTCTCAACAAGGGAAGAAAACCTAGCCAAATCCTTTGCTATATTCTTCAAGAGAAAGACCTTCACCACCAAGAAAGACCTAGCACACAAGAGGGTGCTCAAACCCTAGAACTCTAGCGCCCAAGAGAGGTGTGCACCTTTTACCAAAGAAGTGTACTTACTGAAATTTCCAAACTCACAAGAAGGATATGATTCCACAATGGGGAATTTCCCTTTACTTATATTAGACGTATCCTATCAACAGAAGTGTCTATTGTCTCAACAAGGTCGACCTCACTAAGTCATATTATTATTATTATTATTATTATTATTATTATTATTATTATTATTATTAACCATATTAATTATCTTTTACATTTATTACTAATCACATTAAGGTGGGGTCAGCCTGTACCCTTTACATAACAATTAGGGTTACAAGCAGGTCTGAGTCTTGAATAACATATAGCAAAGGATCTGATACACCCACTAGTGCTCATCCACTAGGGGCACATCCATAGGGATGCCATAGCTCTAGCTCACTGCATTACACAAAAGAACCAAATCTACACACATTCACCTATGCTCATCCATAGGCACGTCCACTCTACAGATCTTATTTCCCACTGCCTCACACAGGAGAATCATCTGGTGTTTTCTCGTCAACTCAGTTGCTTAGATGAGGCTAACACATCATATTCATTTCTGTTATCATGATGGTGCACCCATCACTTTGGGATTTCACACGTTCACCTTGTGCTCAGCCACAGGCACGTCCAACTCATCAGATCACCTTTCCCAGTGGGTAATCATCTGGAGTTATTATCACTCTCTGAATGGAGGAGGTTATCTCTACGTTCCTAGCTCTGTCTCGGGAAGGAACCACGTACCCTTCTTAGGGGATTTCTCTCAGGTTTGTAAGTTGAGAGAAAGACTTCACATAGTTGCAATGATCCACACCTCACATGTTTGTAAGCTAGAGAATGTCTCACATAGATGCATTCATCAACACTCCCTCTCAGCTAGAGAGACATTCTTTATCATACCAAGTCTCACACAGATGTATTTTGAATTTTGTCTTGGTTGGAGTTATCGACACTCCCTCTCAACTAGGGAGCCATTCTTCACGGAGTTAATTTGGTGAAGATATCTGCAATATGCTCATGTCTAGGAAGGTATTCCATGTGTACAATTTTCCTCTGCATCATATCTCTGAAATAAGGATATTTCATCTCATTGTATTTTGATCCATCAGGAAACACTAGGTTCTCAAGGAGATTTACTCACGACTCTTGGTTATCATCATAGGATCCATCTGATGGTCAAGTAAATCTGTCAAAATCTTGTGAAGCCACATTGCTTCGCACACTCGATGCTTATATACTCTGCCTCTGTGGTACTCAAGGCCACAGATTTTTGTTTCCTTCTGCATCAGGAAAACATGGAAAACTTCATAGTAGAACATCAGTCGGATGTGTTCTTTTGGTCCACTTTACTTTTTTCTCAATCTGAATCTGCATATCCTACAAACTCAAGTTCACACTGGAGGCATATCTCGGTCCATATCCAACTGTGCCTCGTATATATCTCAATACATGTTTTGTTGTTGTCTAGTGAGTCTTTCTTGGTTGACTCATGAAATGACTAGGCACATTCACTGCATGGCATGAATCAAGTCTGGTGTTAACCAGATACATCAGTGATCTAATCAACTGTGGATCAGTCTCATCTGAATCATCATGAATCTTCTTCTTTAAATTCATCACAGTGGATTTTGCATTCTATCATACTGAACTTCTTTAATATTTTCACTGTATATTTTCTTTGATTCAAGAAAATCTCATTGGTCCTCTGTCATACTTCTTGTCCCAAGAAGTAGTGCATCATACTCAGATTCTTCATCTCGAATTCAGAATTCAAGGATTACTTATATCCAACAACAACGCTTAATGAATAAGTCATTAGGATTAGGCTCTCATCACCAACACTGTAATGATATAGGTTTGGATCAGCAACACTCTTGTTGAAATCCAAACTCATCAAGCATCTATCTATCTGATATAGTTTCCAACTCATGGATGGTAGTAGGGATGGAAGTGTATCAGGTTGATTGAATCAAGTGTCTCATCATAGACAACTCCCTCTGTTTGTGAGAAACCTCTGACTATAGATCTCGTTTTGTATTTCTCGACACTTCCATACATGCTTGATCTTATAGATCCACTTGGAAGTTACCACAAGATTCCCTTTTGGTCCCTGAATAATATATTATACATCATTATTTAAGATATGTTGGTATTCTTCTATTATGGCATCTTGCCATACCTATTCTCTTGTTGCTTCTCTAAGACAAGGAGGCTCAAAATCAATGTAGTGTCTCGTGACTGAAGGATAGCTCGAAAATCTCTTTCTCTTTCTCGGGATGTTCCTTGAGAGGCTTGTATGTTTCTCTACTTCTTGCAGAGTGAGTCTAGGTAGGCCTTTTATGCCCTACTGCAATATCTCTGAACATATCAACTGGAGAAACTAGATCAATTGGAATAATGTTTGTCTCCCTCTGAACTGTTGACGGGGGAGAAGGTATTGTCTCACTATCAATCTCCATCTAAGATTTTCTAGGTCTTTGAAAGACTATATCTTCTTCAAGGACAATGTCTCTTCTTGTCTTCAATCTGTCTTTGACCAAGGATGTCGATCTAGAATGTTTTTGCATATTCATTGTATCCTTTCTTTCTAAAGGATCTAGCTTGGACTTGTTTTCTTTGGGTACATGAAAATACACTGGGCACCCAAATAACTTGAAGTGTTCAATCTCAAGCTTCATTTTGGTGAAGACTTCTTCAGGAGTTATGTTTTTCAAAGCCTGGTGAAGACTCTTGTTCTAAACATATATTGTTTCATGCATGCTTCTTCCCATGGAATCGTAGAAGGATTATGATCATGCATTTTTGCATTGGTTGTCTCAATGATGGTTCTATTCTTCTTCTTTCTCAAATAGTTTTGACTCTCTCTGAGTCATGTGACTCCCTCTGAAGGATAAGAATCTTATTTTCTTGTTAACCTACCTAGAACAAGAAACAAAAGGAACCAACACAAGAATATCTCCTAAAGGAGAATAATGAGTACATCTCTAGAATCAAAACAATTTAAGGAATGTTGTCACGGCTACAACAACTACTTGTAATGTAGCAAACTTTTAAAATATGGATTTAGAGGAGTGATAATTACAACAATCAAACCTGGAGTCTTCACTTCAATAGTGGTGTTCCTCTAAATGCACTAAGATCCTTCTGGATCCATGACTTCAGCAAAGGTTCCTTCGCCCTGCAATTACCCTCATGACAATGATACAAATGATATATATATACAAGTGCATACCTGAGGGTGTCGATATGATTTCTCCAATGGCACATGGATGATCTCTCTCCTTTGACATCTTTATGAAGGAGGTAGTCACAGTGTCATATTTTGTGTCACCCACAATAAGTCTTCCTTTGAAGTCTTATCTTCTTGGAGATGAGTTTTCTTGAATCATCATCCTTTCCTCTCATTATGATTTTGCTCATTTTTGGACTTTTCACAAACCCTTGTCATCTTGGCTAGTAAACCTAACGGCTAGGCTAGGCTAGCACTTAGAGGTTTAGTTGGACTTATAAATTCCAAAAATAAGCCTTTGAAATATAGGAGAACACTGGTGAGTTGAAGAGCTCCTTCAATGAGTTTCAGAAGCCCTAATTCTAAAATTTCTGCAGAAATTAGTGAAACCCTATGGCCAAAATTTCAAAATGCTCGGAATTTCATTTTGAGAGTCTCTGGAGGTACATTGGAGAAGTCCGTACTCTCCTAAGCCAAAGAATTCTCAATGCTCAAGTTTTAGGGGCTGAAACACCCAAAATAAGAGGGTCATACGTAATTTCTGGGAGCCCTGGGAGGGTTGTACAGAACTGCATCAAAAGGGGGATGACTAATGAAATCTTGTAGCTTGTGCAATGGGTTCTTTCAAGACCTATGCTCTAATACCATGTTGATTTTTCTATATGATAGGTTAAGAATGTAGTTCATTTCAATTTGCATTTGTCTTAACCATAAACAAGAATGTTGCAACAACCAAGATCACAAGAAGAAACACCATGCACAAGAACACAAGAAGTATCATGGGAAACCCTTCTCAACAAGGGAAGAAAACCCAGCCAATTCCTTTGCTATATTCTTCAAGAGAAATACCTTCACCACCAAGAAAGACCTAGCACACAAGAGGGTTCTCAAACCATAGAACTCTAGCGCCCAAGAGAGGTGTGCACCTTTTACCAAAGAAGTGTACTTGCTGAAATTTCCAAACTCACGAGAAGGATATGATTCCACAATGGGGAATTTCCCTTTACTTATATTAGACTTATCCTATCAACCAAAGTGTCTATTGGCTCAACAGGGCCGACCTCACTAAGTCATATTATAATTATAATTATAATTATTATTATTATTATTATTATTATTATTAAAAATATTAACCATATTAATTATATTTTAAATTTATTATTAATCACATTAAGGTGGGGTCGACCTGTACCCTTTACATAACAATTAGGGTTACAGGCAGGTATGACTCTTGAACAACATATAGCAAAGGATCTGATACACCCACTAGTGCTCATCCACAAGCACGTACACTCTATAGATATTCTTTCACACTGCCTCACACAAGAGAAACATCTGTAGTTTTCTCATCAACTCTGCTGCTCAGAGGAGGATAACACATCATCTTCATTTATGTTCTCATGATGATGCACCCAACACTTTGGGATTTCACACATTCACCTTGTGCTCAGCCACAGGCACATCCAACTCATCAGAATGCCTTTCCCAGTGGATAATCATCTGGAGTTCTTCTCACTCTCTGAATGGAGGAGGTTATCTCTACATTCCTAGCTCTGTCTCAGGCAGGAACCACATGCCCTTCTTAGGGGATTTCTCTCAGGTTTGTAAGTTGAGAGAAAGACTTCACATAACTGCAATGATCCACACCTCACATGATTGTAAGTTGGAGAATGTCTCACATAGTTGCATTCATCAACAATTCAAAGTTTGGGCATATTATGATTAACAAAGCTCCATTTACCAATAGTTAATGACAAACCTCATTATTCCACATTGAACTGAAAGTAGACAAAGAGCTAACCTCATGATTGAAAACAAATTTACACTTGAGTTTCCACAAAACAAATAACACATTTATCCTCATGCAATGAAAAATCATAAAAAAATGCATCATGAACAAGAGTGTGGCCATCCCCAAACAGTGTTGATCACCAATGGACCTTACCCTGAAAGAAGCACCAAGTGACGATCCTCAAAATAATTCCAACAATGCCTAGCTAACTAAAATTCCTAGAATGCCTAATAGCCTTCAAGCTCTAACAAATAGGACATAGGCCATCTAACAGACCTAGTCTTGGCCAACCTAGCCTTAGATGGAATCCCCTTGTAAATGAGAATCCAAACAAACACCCTTAGCTTATAGGAAAGTTGTGTAGTCCAAACACTATACATGCACCTCACCCAATGCTCCTCTAGATCCTTAGATACCCAATGAGTCTTAAGAACTAGAGAAATATGACGTCTTGGATAAAGAACTTCATACAAATGGAAGGGATCATACTGTAATAAAAAATGACCAAAAATCCACCCCCAGTACCTCCAAAAAGGATTAGGAATTACGATGCTCATTAGAAATAAATCAAACTGAGGAATGAGAGTGTGCAACTCCATGATCGAGAGATGATTAATGGAAATAATCCCATACTCCTTAGCAAGAGGCCTCCACTAATTCCAATATCACTTTTCAGGATACCATAAGTCGTGCAAGAATAAGATGCCTTTCATATTAGTCTATGTGCCTAAAGCATGACATCTTTTCAATACAGTCCCCCTACTCCCTCCAATTTCAAATTAGTTGGCAAGTTAAATCCCAACCAGCTCAGCTACCCTCCGACTACCACCAAACAAAACCTGCTACAACTGGCATGTGTTGACTCAGATGAGTTGAGTGGTAGTTGGTAGGAAAACCAATTTCTCTTTTGGTTGTCCACTTGCCTCATGTTGCTTTCCTATGTGAGGCGTGTTCCCTGACTGTCGGTTGTATTGTTTATTATTGTGCTAGCGGCCTTTGTACTAGGAGTTGAAGCAATGACATTGTACTCAGAATTGCAGCAACGGTGTCCTTGGAATTGTAGCAACAGTGTCCTTGGAATTGTAGCAACGGTGTCATACTTGGAGTTGCAACAGCGGAGAGTGCAACTAGAGTTGCAACAGTTGTATTATGCTCGAAGTTGCAACAACAGAGAGGAATTGTAGCCAATGTAAGGAGTTGCAGCTACTGTAAGGAGTTGCAGCCACTATAAGGAGTTGCATCTATTGTAAGGAAACCACTGTAATTGCTCTGTATAGCAATGTCAATGCAAGAGAGTGACAAGTTCCTTAAGAAATATGTAAGAATAGCAAAAAAATGGCATATGGGAAAAGATTCATATCTTGATGAAAAGTGCAACAAAACTAGACAAGGAAGGTGTCAAAAAGGAAATGATTAGTGGAAAAAGGTAAGGAAAAAGGTACTAGATGGGTATTGAAAGTATGCCAATTTAGGCGCCCGTCACCTTGTTTTTTCTCTGGCACTTGAAATTTGTGGGATAGGAATGAGAGAGTGTGAAGATGATTTTTTTCACGAGGATGGTCTGTTGGAAAATGTTTAATAGGTAGCATATGCTTGTCATTGATGGCAAGTACAGCAATGAATATGGCATGAGTACAGGAAGAATGTAACAGACGGGCACCAGAAGCATTTTGGGAAGACACTGCAGAGCAACCTCGATAAGATCAGAAGAAATAGTGCAGAGGATGTTTGGTATGTTTTACACGCAGCGTATGCTTGTCATTGATGGCAAGTACAGCAATGATGATGGCTTGAGTACAGCAGCGATGATCAGCAGCGCAGTGATATTCAAGAAGACCAGCAACGCAACAATTGTCTAAACGCAACAATCCTCAGTCGTCAAATCAAGGATTGATCTAAACTGTTGATCGGGCATGATGAAGTCTCGTAAAGCTTGAGAAGCATTTATGATCGTTGGATCCATTCAAAATTCCCGAAAGAATGAGGGTCGTCAGATCTGAATGTAGGCAAGAAGAGATCGTTGAAGAGGAGGACAGATCTCAGGCATTAGATCCAAGCGCAGGATCCAACCATCATTGGATCAAGAAGAACCCACACGTCCTTTAAGGTATAAGGAGAAGTGGGCGTAATCGCGATATGCAAAATCGCGACTTAATATGAGCCGTCAAATCAAGGTTGAATCTGGACCGTTGATTCCAGTCCATGTCGAAGTTTCGAGGATCGCGTGTTGGAGATGTTAAAGAAACAATGCAACAGGAATCCCAATTTCACGATATGGAAAATTGTGACTTAATTTGAGCTGTCAGATCAAGGTTGAATCTGGACCATTGATTCCTGTCCATGTCGAAGTTTCGAGGATTGCGTGTTGGAGATGTCAAAGAAACAATGCAATAGGAATCTCGATTTCACGATATGAAAAATCGCGACTTAATCTGAGCCGTCAGATCAAGGTTGAATCTGGACTGTTGATTCCAGTCCATGTCGGAGTTTCGAGGATCGCGTGTTGGAGATGTCAAAGAAACAATGCAACAGGAATCTCAATTTCGCGATATGCAAAATCGCGACGTAATCTGAGCCGTCAAATCAAGATCACATCTGGACCGTCGATCCGACTCAAGTCAGCTAGGAACACATGGCACAACCAGGTAATGACAAGTGTCAGACTGATTCAACATACCAAGCACATGTAAGTCACGAATCAGGGTGACACGTGGAAGTTATTTAACACATGTGACGTCAGCAGACTTACACCATGTCGAAGTTTCGGGGGTCAAGAGTTGGAGATGTCAAGTAATATCATTCACAGGAATCCCGACTTCGCGATATGAAAAATCGCGATTTAATCGCAGCCATTGAATCAAGATTGAATCTGGACCGTTGAATCCAAATCCATTTCGGGAATTCAAGGATCGAGAGTTGGAGACGTCAAGGAATGTTAACATCAAGAATTTTGATATCACGATATGCGAAATCGCGACGTAATTGCAACCGTCAGATCAAGATGTGATATGGACCATTGATACGACTTCTTTATGGAGTTTCGTGGATCGGGATTCGGAAGTGACAAGAACATTCACCACAGGAATGTCAAAATCATGATATGTGAAATCGAGAAATGATCTGAACCGTCAGATCAAGTATTGATCAGGACCGTTGATCCCACACCATTTCGAGGTATCGGGGATCGCGACTTGGAGAGTCGAGATGCCTCATCTCAATACTCACGAAATGCGAAATCGCAAAAGCACCTTATGCATAAGGCTGTGGTCACAGCCCTTGGTCACATCAGTGAGAGATGGAGGAAAGAGCTAGAGAAACCAAGCTCTGTTTCAGGGATCGCGACTGGGAATGTCGAGATGCATGGTCACACGAATGTCGAATTGTCGAATGTCGAAATGCCGAAATGAATGCAAAATCCCATGGAATCAATCCAACGGTGTAGGTGAATATGAGCATGATCGAAGGGCTAATATTGATCCTCAGAGTGTAACTGCTAGAAACCATTGATGGTTTCTACCAGAAGATGCGAAGAGACTTATGTGTGATTTCCAGAGGAGCTGAAGAGTTACAAGGAATATGCCAGTGGAATGAAGATGATTCGTGGAGGAAATTAATAACTAGATGAGGGTTGGAGCCTGTAACTGAAACAGAAAGGATAAGCTCGACTATGTCAGAGAAGACGAATAGTCTCAACTGCCAGAGAGGCTAAGGAATCTCAACATAACACCCAGTAATGTTGAACGCATGGGAAAACCACCAGAGAAGCTGAAGAGTTACCATGATGATCAGGCAAAGCAATCGAGAGGTGGAGGATATCGGCGTGGTGTGAGTATGCAGAGGTATTGCGCACATTGCATGTACAAAGTGCACAGAAGCTATAAGTACAGGCGACAGAGAAGAGATGGGGTTGTTGTTGCTGTTGGAGTTGTTGTGGTCGTTGTGTAGAAGGATTAACATGTGAGCAAGGAGGCAGAGCGCAGGAGTAGAAATACACACTAGAGGAAGGCTACATTGAAGGGACATGGTGCAGAGAGTATAAATGGCAGAAGAACAGACAGCGCAAGTCATGTGTGTAGGAAGGCAGTGAGGCAGACAGAGCAACAAAATGCAGCAGAACAGTGATGAGTCTGGTAAGCCATTGTTGAACATTATATCA
>ML788142.1:715454-734423 GCA_009831015.1 Picea engelmannii | reverse complement strand
CAGTTTTGGACTTGCACATGTATCAACTAAATGTGAAAACTACATTCCTAAATTGTTAATCAAAGAAAACAATTTACATCAAACATCCTTCCTATAAGTTAAGTACAACAATAAGTACAACAAGACAAGACACTTGGTATGCACATTGCTAAAGGCCTTCCAACAATCTTCTAGTGCATGATATTCAGTTACAAGTTACAATGAATTTCTCTATGAAAAATGAATTTCTCTATGAAAATAGTTATACATGACAATGTTTGATTCAAATATAATCATCGAGCGCGAACAATCTTCTAGTGCATGATATCCAGTTATAATGGATTTCTTTATGAAAATAGTTATATATGACAATGTTTGATTCAAATATAATTATCAAGCATATTGATGAGTAAATTGTAATTTGATCCTTCTACATTGATGATACAACTGTTATGCGAATGAATGGAAGACATTAGACCTTTTTTATTTATATTCATAATAGAATTTGAAATTGATCATGTATCCAAGTACCAAAGAAAAAAGCAAAGGCAGCAAATGTATCTCATCACAATGAAATCAATAACATGAAGGTCTTATAACAATGCAGTTTGGAATCCAATGAATACAATGTTCTTTATAAAACCTAATACAATGTTGGACTGCACCGTTACATTGGAATTTAAATAAATTTTAGATTTTTTCATAAATAAGCAAAATTCGAGAAACAAATTTAAGGTGTCATAGGCTTATCTCTTTCAAGTGGAGAGAAGCACAATGTGTAATAACTTGACAAGTCAATACCAAATGAATTGCAACTACTCGACAAAAACACCACACAGATAAGTTTCAATTTTGCAAAAATGAATTGCAAATGCTTGACAAAAACACCACCCATAGATAAATTCCAATTTTGCAAAACTATCTTCAATTGCATGCAGTTTGATACCAATTAACATTTGTAATAATTTGGCCAAGTGGAAGTGTGTAAAGAGTAGACAGCCACAGTGCTTACATGTCCCTTGGATATGAATACAAACATGTTTGCTAACATTTGAAATTAAACAATTTGTAAACCAAAACGTCCGGACATTCTTTATGTGATTTTCCATGTATATAACACAGAAATTGAAAAGAACAATACATTCTCCTGTTAACTCTGTTGTGCATACTTTCTTATTTCATTTTTACCATTTTCTATGTTTTACTGGTTTCTCTTAAGAATCGGGAGAGCACCAGGCCCACTTGGCCATCAACAACCTATTTTAACTATTAGTCATTCAATGTAACAGTTCACAGCAATTTGATCTGTATCGTTGTTGCATTTTTCTAAAATTTTCTATACTGGCTGTATAAGCTGTAAGATCTACAAATGTGTAGATAAAAATATTTATACGTGAGTAAATTTGCCAAACTTTTTTCAGTCCAAACGTATTTCTCATGTTTGGCACCCTTACATTTCACCAAGAAGATTAATGCTTCATTGGATTCCAAATGAATTTCTCAAGTTCGAAATCCTTTATATTTCACCAAGAAAATTGATGCTTAATAGGATTTTAAATATAATTTTATAACTAAGCGTTCCAGAACAAAATATATAAATCGATATAGAACACAACTGTGCTACCATAAGCACTTTAAAAATCAAATTGATATTGATCCTTGTAACTGACATACACTGCTTCAACATTGAACTTCTTGACGGGAAAATTAACATGCAAAGAGCTACAAATTGTAGCTATTAGCATAAAACCCGGTAAAATCTACATCTTATTGGCCTCAAAGGGGATGGGAGGAAGTATACCAGGCATCTGCAAAGCACTCTATGATGGGAGGAAGTATACCAGGCATCTGCAAAGCACTCTATGATGGAATGCATATGCTTCAGCCTCCATTATAGATAGCCAGGTCTGCTTCCTTCATCATAGTTCAAGAAGGCAACCTAGCTATTAAAAATCAGAGAAAAATTCCAATGGTATGGTTGCTGGAGGTACCATTGTTGATACACACTTGAACTGCAACAAAGGGCACTATGTTAGATGGAGATATGTTTGGGTTAGGGTGGCACTTGCAACTTCAATGTCGAATGTCAAGTACCAATCTCAACTCATAGAATGAAAAATGCAATATTTGGAAACTCTGAAAATTAATCACCTTATGCTGGCCATATTTCTCACGAATTGCAGGTAGGCCACACCCCTGTCTGTTACATTGAAGATCATGCAGTTCTTTTACACAAGTTTGGAGCTCTGATGGTTGATATCTGGTATAGTGTTTGAGAGTAGGCGTCTGCACATGTATAATTATGTCAGTTTACAGTGACAAGATTAATGACAAAGGAGTTCTTTGAAAAAGAAAAGCTTACTAGAAACATACCCATGGCTTTTTAGTTGGATCCAGAGTAAATTTTGCAAGAAAAACAGCAGATGCAGCAACTAAAGATGGCAGATACCCAATAAAACTGTACTCTGGAAGGGTCAACTCTGCAAGAAAATTTGCCAGGAACTCCAGCTGCAAGTATTGAACCTGTGATACCCGATAAGCATGTTATGATTTGACAAATGTTAGTTTATTTACAGACATTCATATTTCTTCCCGTAAATACATACAACATACCTGATGACAAACTTGAGCTGCTCGAATAAAGCGCCTTTAGTATTCGTTTCGAAGGGATTTGATACAAACAGAAATCAGTATGTTCCGAGATAGAACCTTTCTAAGACATTTCTTTGAACAATAGTTGACAGCTCAGTTAATCAAATTTAAATTTGTATGAACGCTCTGATGGTAGAAAAGCAGGTTACATCTTAACAATTACAACCTTTTACAGCAAAAACTCTCACCTGAGAAAGCTTTTTATAGTTGGAGAGGAAAGCTCGAAATGAAGATGTTGTAGAACTTTTGATTCCATTTGCAAAACCTGCATAATGCAGGGAAGAACATAAATTAAAACTAGATCAAATTGAGAGGAAATAAAACATACAACTGTTTAACATGTGACATGACAAACCTCATCTCGAAAATAGGTATTGTCAGTTATGTAGCAGAATTCCTCAACCTGGGGAGCACATATCTCCTCGTATTTACTGAGCCCAAAGTAATGTGCAAAAAACATCTCCAATAATCAGTCCTTTCCAGCACAGGAAACAAGGGAAATATTTAAGAGAACAGGGCAACCGTGACATAGAAATATTTAAATATTACTTACGCTGCAATCAGCATGCAAGTGACACCCAGTAATTGCAAGCGTTGTCTATTTACTACATTCTTGGAAAGGTACCGGTCAATATACGAAACTGTCAAATACAGTGTATCTGGAACAAGTTTGTATTCCTCAGCAACCTGCAATAGACAAGAAGTTATAAACTAATAGGATTAGTAATTTCATGGAAACAGGAAAGAAGCGCAAAGGTTCACCTCCACAAGCCAGTCAATTAGAATCCCTCGCATGTTGGCATTTATATCTTCCTGGACCTCTTCCATATAGTTAGCTGCGGGCCTTCTCTTCACCTGCCAGCATAGTTCTCAAAGTCAATGAAAGAAATTCAAAAGAAAAGTGGGGAAAAATGTGAAAAAATACCTAAAACTGGAACAGATGAGGAAGTGACTGTGCACCCTGCTAATTACACAACAAATGAAGAATTTGTTGTTTGTAAACAGAATACACAAGTATTTGTTGTTTGTAAACAGAACCCTTTACAAGATCCAAGTAATGACACAAAACCATACATGGCACGTATGATGTGTTTGAGCATTGCAAGATATCACGGCAATAAAAGTTCTGAATTGGGTTTAAATGAAGTGGATAAAATATTGTATCACGACCTCTTTCATTTGACTGCTAGTCTGCTACAACAAATGAAGAATTTGTTGTTTGTAAACAGAATACACAAGCATTTGTTGTTTGTAAACAGAACCCTTTACAAGATCCAAGTAATGACACAAAACCATACATGCCACGTATGATGTGTTTGAACTTTGAGCATTGGAAGATATCACGGCAATAAAAGTTTTGAATTGGGTTTAAATGAAG
The DNA here is from genome assembly GCA_009831015.1 of Picea engelmannii. Taxonomy (NCBI): domain Eukaryota; kingdom Viridiplantae; phylum Streptophyta; class Pinopsida; order Pinales; family Pinaceae; genus Picea; species Picea engelmannii. The sequence continues at coordinate 730,414 of ML788142.1, read as the reverse complement.
TGGATAAAATAATGTATCACGACCACTTTCATTTGACTGCTAGTCTGCTACAAATTGTTGACGTTAGATAGAGAAAACTGTCTTAAAGTTCTAAACAAATCTCAAATGCATTACTTCTTTTAATTCATATAATTATCTCAATTAAAAGCAATTTTATCAGAGTCAACGCAATGAGTTTTTTCTAGACTTATTTAGGTATGTTTTTGAACAAGAAGAACAAATTCTTGGAAGAAGATACCATGGATTTTCAAGTGTTAATAAGTCGATCTAAGGAGAATAAAAGAAAAAACTTGATCGCTATACATATTTGCTATGGTTCTATTTGAGCCATGCAAAGAAAACCCAAAATTAACAAATAAAACAATACCATATTCTACTCAAGTAAGTTTATCATCTGTCTGTTTTGTGTCATAAAATCAAAGGCATTTTTTCACTCAAGTGGTTTTCATAATCGAAGTAGAAAGACTCCTGGATGGTTCTCTTTTCCTTAGATGCAGGGAATCCCAACATATCAGACTAGACAGAACTCAACCACACGATGAAATCAATAATGCAACATTCTCTATGGTCAAGAACGAGAACTCTGTCTTCTTGAACCACACATGGCAATTTGTCCACGCGATGGTATACTGGCCTTCCCTTATGGTCAAGATTTGGTGCATTTGGCAAAATCCTTGACGAAAACAAGTAGTTGAAAATGGTTGAGCAATAAGTCTTAAATGTATCCGAGATCATGGTTTTACATTGTTGTAAGACCTACATAATAGTATATAGTATAACCTTAGGGAAATGGAAACAATTGAGCACATTTAGGACTATCCTTGAAAGCAACGACTTAAAGTTGTAGGCTGGCCTCGGGGAGAGTTATCAAAGAAAAGGTTTAACAGAAAAACTTAAACATATGAAGATGACAAAGTGCACGGATTTACAGTGTAGTCTAATATCTATTGTGCTAAGGGTAACAGACATAATCTTCACAAATATGTATCTGACTGACAGTAATGTCCTCTAATCCTTTTGTGCATTGCTAGAAAGCAACTCCAGAAACATTTACCTCTGTATCACGGATATGCTGATCTATATCACACGCATATACAGTGCACATCTGAGGATTCATGTGATCAGTATCAACATCAACAAAATGCGACTCCTTTGGCTTTGTCTCTGTTGGGGAGCTTTCCTGAAACAGATGATCTTTACCAATACAAGCATCGAAAATGAACATCAGACACAAAACAGAGAAAAGAATAAACTAAGCTTTCATTTCATGCATGCCATTTCACCCAGAAATTCTCCTGTCAAAAACATTTCTTGCAAAATTAGGACCAAAGAACAAAATTGAATTCACCAAGTTGGAAACACAGGAAAGTTGAACAGTGTTACATTGAAAAGGGAGAAAAACGTGGAAAATAACTAACATTATGAAAACACTGAACAGATAACATTTAAAAACAGAGGCTGATAATTTAACTCTTGGAGCCGCACCTTGTCTTGACTTTGAGTTTGAATGCTTTGAAATGTACAGATTCTGCAAGGTTTTCCTCTCTAGAGAAGCAACATCTGCAGCATTATTATTATCGATATATTCTACCTCTGGACTTTCTGTAGAATCACTAGTTGACATGCTTTCATCCATCGACTCTGATTCTCCATCTGACCTGCAACTAGTGGGATAAAATGATACAAGACTATTGCAAGTTTCATTGTTCCTCGATGAATTCTGATCGTTGGGGACTTGCAGTCTGGGTTGTTTTAGAACAGAAACTACCCCAACATTCTGCTGCCGACCATTAGCATTTCTTGAGTTGAGAGTCGTTGTCTTCACCTTGGAAGTTGTAGCTTCAACGAGACCCTTCATAGACAAATAAATTAGAAGTTGTTGCATCTTGTCTGCCTCCTAAGTCAATGAATCTCTCCTGCTAGTGATTTGATTTCAAAATTGGGATACTCAAACTCACATCTGGAAACATGTTCAAATCTAGATTCTATTGCCAGCCAAAGGAACAAGATTCTTAAATACTCAGCTACTCACTGGTTACTAATTGCAAAAATATAAATTAATTACTCCTCTTTATGTCACATTTGACTGAACTCTACACAATCATACAATTGTGGAACCTATTCAAATATAGACGTCCTTCATAAGGAATTAAAGTTGTCAAACGCTTATAATATTGAGCCATCTAGCAAAACTATTCCAAATACTCTTGCAATAGTTTTACTCAAATGTCTGCAGAGTCAAAGAACTCGAAAATCAATTGAACCCTAATGCATTTCACAGACTGACCACTTCAAAATCAATTGATCACCAGAAGCAGCTGAAGTAAAGATTTCTGACTACTTGAATACATGATGTAAATCGCAATTATGACCCTCAAGACTGGCATAACTTATCTGTATCAGAGTCCACCCAAGCAGACAGCAACTGATGACAATTTATGTCAAGACTCAAATTTATCTGCCCATTATCAATTTGTGTGGATGTCTATGTAATCAAAGAGAAAAGAAAATAATCACAAATCAAGAAAGCCTCCTCCGATGAATTTGTTCAAATTGCCAGTACCAATTTTTGTCATGTGTTATTTTCAAGTGTCCTGTCCACAAAGCACACAAAACATCATATACTATTTTGCTTTTGGCAAGGGATGCCAAGATTTCAATTATTTTCAATGGATTTACATTACAATCAAACGACTTCAAAGGCACTGGAAATTAGAAGGCACTTAGCCAAAGCATAGGTCAACTCCGAGTTTTGGCACATTTAAATAGTACATGCATGATGACATGTATCATAGGTAGATTAATGCAGATAATGTTTACAATGCCTTCGCTGCACTCCGTCAAGGTTCCTGTTCAGTTTAAATTTGACTGCCTTAAAAGAAACTTGAAACTGTTTAAGAAATATTGTGTTGGGATTAAAAGATTTATGAGGTGTGATTTGAAATTCAGATTGTAAAATGGTTAGTTGGATAGAAAATTGGGTTCGGTAAGGAAATTATATTTTAAATAGGCTTGATTATGGAAATCTGAAGAGAGTCGAATGATCCTAGAAATCTCCCTGTCCGTATTGTACTATTTAAGCTAAGCTAGTGGAGAGTATCGTTCTGTATAAAAACTTTGTTCTCGAGTTTCCATGACTTGTGCTGTTGATCAAACTGTGGATGTTATTTTTGCATGATATTTGAAAAGTTGAGCAGATTACTGTTACAATTTTTCTTTCTATTAATTATTTTGTTGAATGCTGTGTTTTAGCTTATGTTGGCCTTAGGGCAGTCAACACTTGATTTAGTATGTCAGAAATGCTTTAATTAAGCCACTCCAACAGCTTTGCTCTGTTTTAAACAACAGAGCATATAACCAAACACCAAGAAAAACAATCTAATTTCTATAAATCTAATGGGAATAGCAGGTTTGCAGAATTATCACAGAGCCGACACGTCAATATTTCAAATCATGCCCCAGACATTTTATGTGTCTAGACTAGAATTTGCGTCTACAGACCCCGTCACACTTTTATGCCTAATGAAAAAACAAAAAGGGCAAAATATGCAGATCGAAAATCTAAGTAAACCTATAAATATATAGATTTTTCATGTTCCTCTCTATCTGAAACCCTTCTGCCAAGCAACGAATTAAAAAATAAAAATAGAAATCAAGACATACCTGAGATTTTAACAAAGAAGAAACAGAGCCCTCTGCAGACTTCAAATTAGCAGCAATATTGCACTGATTCGATAAACTGGCTAGAGCGTTTCGTTTCTTAGCTTGTTGTAAGGTAGAAACAGTAGGTACTTTAGCTCCATTTTCTACCGCAGGCCGTTTGGCAGAGGACTTTGAACATCGAGGATTCTCCACATTTACAACCTCGCGGCTTCCGCCACGCTGCCTTTTCCCTTCTTCAACTCCCGCCATAGTTCTTTTCTTCGTAAAACAAAACTGAGCGAACCTTCAAATAATTCCTTGCACGGTTAAACTAAAATCCCAAACGTCATTCCTATAAATGGCCCCGGAGGAAAATGAAAGTCAAAAAAACCCCAAAATCTTGTCCTGCCACGCTCGTTGGATTCATGGCTTAAATAAGCAAGCAATGCTTTGATTACAGCCAAAATATTCCAAAATGTTCTGTTTAGAAAACATCCTCAACCTCATTTAAAGCCGAATGAGGCTGCCAGCTGTGAGTTGTGAATCCCCGATAACTTTGACATTCTAATGACAGCCCAAGCCAAGCCCAAGCCAGCAAAGAAAAACGGCCAAATAACTCTCGGTGGAGCTTAAGATTCTGAAGAAGCTTCCACATCCTCCATTATTGTAGGGAGAGAACTTGAAGATACACTATTAGTGTACAAAATGGGCTTTGGAATACAACATGACTGTACAGATATTTAAGTTGGAGCTCACCGTGAGAAGACCCCATGCCATTCCCATATCTGAGAGCATTCGATCAGTGTTAGTGTTAATGCAATAGAGATAAGTAAAAGAAAAGAGAGGGAATTAGCGGATTTGAATTTTCTTTGTTTTTGAAAAGGTTATTGGGTTTCACAACGTTCCAAAGATCTCGACCGTAGAATGGCGTGATCTGACGGTTCAGGGTGGTTGTACGTGGGCGCGTCTGGAGCGGATTGTCAGGCGTGAGAGGGGGAAATTGATTAAAAAGTAATTGAATTATATATCTGTTCTCATTTTTCGATTAAATTTCAAGTTTGAAATGTTTGTTCTCTTTCCCTTGTCTTTTTATTTGCCGTTGTTGGGAGCGGAGCGTAAAAGCTTTTTGTTTTTGAATTGGTATTTATGTTTATTCATTATTATTAAATACCATCGTGATTTGTGATGGGTAAGGTCCACATCAATCCTCTATTGCAAGTTTTGTTAATTACTTTTTATATGGTACGGCTTTTCTAAGATTTGTTAAAATAAGTGTAGAGGATAAACATTGTTCGGCGTGTAAATAAAATTATGTTTGAACAATCGGAGTTTTAAATTCTCTTATATAACGAATCTGTGTTGACCAATCCCAATTTAAGAAATTTATCTTCTTTTTTTTTTTATCAAGTATAACAATGCAAATATAAAAGTAAATGAGATAAAAGAGAGAAAAGAAAAATAATAATAAGAGAGAAAAGATTGAAGAATGGGAAATGAAAGGTCAAGTATGTTGGCCTTCCTATTACCCTAGCTCTCCCTATTTCTTCTTGTAGTTTCGTTCTCAAAGGGTCTTTTTCTTGGGGGCAAGAGGAGAGAATCTAGAGGAGAAGGAGTTGTGTAGCCATAAGGCCATGAATTGCATTGTAACCAGAGATTGTCGAAATAGACTAAGCAACCATTGAATGTTGGTTTTCCCATTTGGGTTTCCAAGATGAACAATGTCTCATGTGCAATGCTTTCTCTATGTATGTTTGATTTATTGTGATAATTTGCTTACTACATTGATCAAGAGTCTCTTTGTATTATTAATGTCTACCAATGGACATTGAAAGTGTAAGGAAGGGGCATTTATAATTAGATTTATAAATTTATGCATATGTTGGGTTTGCTTGTCCATTATAGGTGCCAACAACTAGTAAACCACCATTATTGAATACCCATCCAATCCCAAAGATCAATGATTTCCATTCCAAAGTTGTTGCAATAAGTAAGGGGGTCTTTAAATTGTTTCCTCTTGAGAATCGTGATTATTAGAAGTGGGGAAAATGCTACTATGAATTGCCATGAGTTGATAGTAGAGTTTACTTAAATTGGCTACTTTTAGCTCATTAAGTGCCAGTATACAGCGCAACAAACCTCGGGAAGCCCTTCGATGGTGGATAAATTGAACTTGCAACAACTATAGGGGGTACGGGGTTGTATGTGGTCGTACAAGTCAGTTGAGTGTGATGGTTTCTCAACAATATGTGCACCTTCTCCCTTGCTTATGTGTTGGGTTCTTTGGTTGCACATTTTCCCTTGCTTATGTGTTGGGTTCTTTGGCTGCAGACAATAAAGGAAAGTCAAGTTAAACAATAAATAAATCAACCTCCTCTCTTTTTCCTCCAATCGTGTGCATTATTTATAGTTAAGGTGACGTATCTACAAATAAATGCTTTGGTTGGATTTTATTTTGTCTCATACTCATTAAGTGTTGGAGCTACACATTAATATCTATATCTAAGTTGTTTGTTGGATTATTCTAACATGAAAATGATTGAGGTTGAGAGTGTTCCAAGCATCAACGTTTTCCCATTCTCAATACCTTGAATTCTAAATGTAAGGGTGATAGTTGTGGAAGATATCCTTGAGTTGAATATTCATTGTGGTTGCCTATTCATTGTAATTACAAAGAAGAGGGTTATTCTATTCTTCATTAATGGTAGAACAAACAATTTAATTTGTTACATGAAGTGACTTCTCTACTGTTGCAACAATGTGGTTAATTTGAATTGATTGTATATTGTTGGAGGTATACATTGCAATAAACATCAATTGACCACTGAGTGACAATAAGGCATTCTACTTATTGTTTATAGTGAAGCACTCTTCTTTTAAAAAAAAAAATGAAGGGAGAGTAATCCATCTACTGGTGGAGTATTAAAAAAGAAGAAAGGTGTAGGTATTTGGCCATTATAATTTAGAAGCAAATGTATATTCATATTTCCATTGCTTGTCTTCGGTCAATAGAGCATTGAGATAAGCATCTTTGTCGATGAGAGTGCACATTGTATTCTTATTGTCTACTTGAACAATATACATGCCTACTCATGCACTAGATTGTTGAGAATATGAGTGTTGGGAATGAGTAGACAGATGTCGGAGTGCAACCTATTTCACTGAGTAGAGTGGGTACATAAATTATGCACATAGAAAGTTGGAGTGTGTCACTTAGCTAGAACCTAAACATAGAATATTGCAATAAGAAAAGAGCCAATTCATGTGTTCCTACCTCAGTATCTTTAAGAGACCCAATTTAGAACAAGAAGAATTGAGCACACTGAAAACCATATTGAGAATCTTGAGTTCTGAGTCCCCATTGTTCTTGCATACAAGTTACACCTAAAAACAGGCCATTATAAAGATGAAAATCTTTGCACAAAACTGAAAACAAAGACCAAGATTTTAATTCCACAAAGTATTATTATTGTTAAAATGAATGGAGTATAAATTTCTTGATCAAAATTATATCATTAACTAATAATCTCTATCACAATTAGCATTAAAGTTAAAATTCCACAACCAATCTTACCTCCTCACAATCTCCTAAAAAAAAATATGACCAAAATTTCATTTATCACTCACAATCTGTACCGTGCAATCCATACATTAAAGTCCAAATTCCACCATATACAAATTTATGTGCTCCTTTGTACGTTGCCCACATACATTGACCCAAGTCGAAAATATGTTTCGTAATATTTATCATATACCTCTTCAAACTAATATTACGATAAGGGTTCATTTGGAAAAACAGACCGTGAGTTGGGGCATAGTTTAAAAATTTTATTTGGTTCTAAGTTTCCCATTTTCTATTTGGTTAAATGAAATTTTAACAAATTTAATTTGTATGAAAAGATTACGTGCACGCTCCCGTCCTTACACGCATCATGATGGAATAGAAAATCAAAAAGCGACAATGAAAAAGATATCTTAAAAAAAAAAAAAGTAGTAGGTGGAGTTATCGTTTGAATAAGACAAATGGATGTACTTGTCATCTTTCATAAAGTTGAATTCATCTTTGTTGAGAATTGGTAAATAAAAATAAATTATAAATGTATTATTTAATTATTTAAATTGTAATTTTGATATTTTAAATTTTAAAAATATATTTTTTTAAATAAATAAATTTTAATTTATTATTATAAATAATAATTAAAATAAAGATATTTTATTACTTTAAATTCATAATGAAATTAAATCAAAACTCAAATAATATTATAATATGTAAAGTCAAACAAAAAAAAATTATATATATTATAATTTTGAAATTTAAAATCAATTATATTTTAATAAAATCAATTTATTATTAAACTTATCAATATCAATGGTGTAGTGCTCCACTTTATGATGATGTTAATTCATGGAACATCAAGTATTTAGTAATATTGAGTAACATATCTATTTGATAGAGAAGTGGGTCACCGTGGGCTCCATGCAATACATGTATCTGAAGTGAACTGATGGACACTTTCATTTAATAATGATGACATTACTTCCTTTATTTTATCAATTTACTCATATTCCTCAATTGTACTTGCAAAAATAATTTAGGTGTTACGTAGATTTCTTAACTCACATATTCTTACACTTATATTTTGGTTAAATCGAATCATTATTCATTATTAGTTTAGTTTAAGTATTGAAAATTAATGTAAATATTTAACCAATTTGACATATTTTATTCACATAGGTTATCAAACAACTTTAACTTGATCTTAAATCTTAATTCACTTAATATACAGAAGCCAAGTCATGCTTAACCATGACTTGTTTTCAAATAATCATGATAGTTGCAAAACCAAAATTGCATAGATTAAAAGTGTTATAATTTGAATATTTTTTCGTATATTTTTTTTTTACCATTTTTGTTTCGAATTCAGTTAAAAATTTATAAGAATCGATGAAATTACATATATTAATAGTCAAGATTGCACAATCATATTGCAATAGGGGTTTTGAGGACACTGATTTCATTTATGAATTTAAAAATACATTTTCAGCAATGACAAATTACAATTCCATAAAATCTCTTATAACCAGATTTTCGATAACGATTACCAAAAACAAGTCCAAATCATAGAACAATTAGACTTCTCCAAACCCAAAACATTCAAAATAAACAAATTTTTTGAATCCCTCAAATAATCCCCACCTTCAAATTAAGAATCCTTCCACTTCATTTAAGTTGTGGATTTTTTCATACTTCATAACATTAGACTAAGAATTTTTCATTTATCATGTACGTTGTTTTGTCAATAAAAGTAAGTGATATTGTTTTCCATGATGAGAATTTATTACAATGATGTGACTACATTTTACGTTCTCATAATAATTATCATATGCATAAGCCACCATCTGTAATGTTCCCCTCCCCTTGACAGTAACAAAGATGGACTAAGTAGTCTAGTCACCCCTCTAGACTATAATCCCATGGGTAAAAGGGGTTGAGGCACTAAAAGTCACTTGAGGAATTAAAGTGATTTTAGTAAAAGGTGACTTTCAGGAAGAAAAGAAAAGGTTAAAGTAACTTAAGTGAAAAATGAAATCACGACCTTAGTAAAAATAAAAATAAAAGCAACTCAACTGAGAATTAGATTAGGAGGTATGAAAGAGGGAGGAGGCGCCTCACTCCTCATTCTTGTCTATTTTCTCATTGTGATCACTTGAGCTCTATGGCTTACGTTTTGAGGGTTTTGAGTCAAGAAACCCTAGAGGCCAGCAAGGAGGTGAAAGATTCCTTTGTTCCTGGTCCAAGCTTGGGTCACCTATTTGGGGGTTTCTCCTGCTATACGATTTATTGTTGCTTGGGTCGAGTTTTCCGAAGGAGGGACACATTTTCACTGAGGAGGTTTAGAGATATAAGGGAATACTTCAGGGTTTGGACTCAAGTTTGTTGCAGTGCTTATATTCATCCCATGATCTACAGTTTGGCAATAGTTTTATGCCATTTGGTGACCATCTCCAAGGGGTCTGAAATATTGAACTTCTTCAGCCAGCCAGGGCCATACCATTTCCAGATCTAGTCATACAAAGGCACTTCAGCATAGATCAGAGGGTTTCATCCATAAAGGGAAAGAAATTAATCTTGTATTAAACTCTCTTTAGTTGTGAGGCTTGGAGATCATATATCTTCCTATATCTTATCATATATGCAGATCCATGTATGAAGATCACTTATATTATTAAATAAAGGTAAGATCTAAAGCTTGTTATCTTTTGTTTGTGTATTTTCTTCATTATCTTGTGTTCCAGACTTGTTGTGATGCTATCTATACAATAAAAACTCAACAAAACACTTCAACACCTCTTTCTGTAATAAAACCTGCAAAACAAAACACCAAACAACAAACAAAAAACCCTAGTTCTTGACCGAAATTGCTTGAGAACATTACACCATCAATGTAATGTATTTACTATATCAAAGTTCTCCACAATTTATATTTAACTAAAATAAATAATCAAATTATGCATATACATTGTACATTAATCTATAAGGAAAGAATATATCTTTAGGTGATTCAACTAACAACACCCCTACTTTACCTACTAACCAAATTCTCAAATTCTCATTGGAAAAATCTTCCAAAATAATTCATTGATGGGTCCTAAATAATCAAGATATGTGCTTACAATACTAGGAAACATGCCTTAGTTGAGGGAGGCTTTTAATGTTGATGTTGGATTCCAAAAATACATCCAGTGAAACCTTCGTAATTGTGAGTGGAAAATTTTGTTGATATTTTTTTAATAATTTTGTAAATGTTTTTGGCTTGGAGATAAAGGTTCTTGCAAAAGTTATTTTTATGCGACAATATGACACACTAGTATACCATTGAGATAAATGTATACATAAGAGACCATTGAGATAAATGTATACATAAGAGATGTGCTTACAATACTAGGAAACATGCCTTAGTTGAGGGAGGCTTTTAATGTTGATGTTGGATTCCAAAAATACATCCACTGAAACCTTCGTAATTGTGAGTGGAAAATTTTGTTGATATATTTTTAATAATTTTGTAAATGTTTTTGGCTTGGAGATAAAGGTTCTTGCAAAAGTTATTTTTTATGCGACAATATGACACACTAGTATACCATTGAGATAAATGTATACATAAGAGATTCAATCAAAATAGGTGCATTGGGGCACTTCATCAAAATATGTGCATAACATATGGACATGAAATTATGCTACCCACAATGAAAGCCATAAGGCTTTTTGGTGTGTGCAAGCACCAATACTCCCATATTCACATTAATCACTATATGATGCAATGTACCATGTGTTCCCATGTCCTCATTGTATCACATGTTCTTAATTACCTATGTGCATTACATGATGTAGCATCGACGCATTTACTGTCTATTAGAGCACCAATGCTCTAATGTCATTTAAAGCATTGATGCAAAATAGTATTGGTGCATTAATGTCATGTTAGAACATCATTGTGAAATATGTGGTAGTGTAAAAATTCAAAAGCACTATTGCATAATATATACAAGTGCATTGAGGTTATATAAATTTTTATAATATTGATATTGATATGGGATTTATATTTTAGCATTGTTATGTTTATTTATTTATTTGATAATAGAGTATTAGTTTTCTCAAAGAGATTGGATTTAATGGTGGAAAGTGAGGAACTTTTAATTATTGGGCAAGGTTCAATTACAATTAGGATCGCTTATTCTGGATTTATGGGGACATCTTGAGGTAGTGGTTAAACATGTAGTTGCACCCAGAGATATTATATTAAATGATATCATGACTCATGCACACATAAGTGGATCAAAGCTCACCCCCATGTCCTTCAATTTAAAGTCAATTCTCGCTAGCACAATCAGTTAAGGTGTGGGTTTCGTTTGCTAGGCGACCCGAGTTCAATACCCTTACGGTGTGTTTAGTCAGGAGGAGACACTCAAAAATCTAACCATGTTAAGGGTTGGTGTGGCCCAGGTCGGGTGCGATCCTCAGGTGATTTTGACGGCTTAGATGCCCTTGGGTTGTGATTTCTTAATCAATGGTTGAAATAGTGGCCTCGCAAATGACAAACATTTATAACAAACAAACAAAAAATAATAAAGCATCATTTTATTAATGGTCGAGCATATTTTTTAATCATATATTATAATAATTTTTAATTGATATCAATTAATGAAATACTTATTAGCTTAATAACTTAAATAACTAATTTCTTAATTATTAATTTATTAACTAAAATTATTAATTAAATATTTTATGATTGAATCAATGTACTAATTTTGTATTTTGTTGTGTTACATTTTACTAAGTATATTTTCATATAAAATATAAGTGAATATTCATAATAAGTAGATCTTGAATGTACATAAAAATATATTATAAAAAATATTTAAAATATTAAGTATTTATAAGATTTTGATTACTTTGACATATTAAAGAGAAAAATAACACATACATACATATCTTTTAAGGGGAAATGTTTGACACTTCCCCTCATTTCAAGGATGGTACCTAGGGTAAACCCTAAATTCTTCAAGGCACAAGGTCAAGTCAACAACTTATGAATAAATCATATATAGCTCAACAACAATTGACTCACTAAGAGAAAACATGTCACAAAGTGAGAATTGACCTTAGGTGGCGAGGGTAACAACTTTTCCTCACGACCAATAGAGTTACACTCAATTCAGACACACACACATCCAAGAAAAAAAACATATATTTCTTAGTTCAAGCATAAATCAAAATATGCATAATATGTGTCTCTATACACTCTAGGTTTAAGCCTTGTTCCCTAAGCAAAAAAAACAACATACATCATCGATTGTTACATTCTTCCATCTATCATTGCCTCTTAGTGTTTTTTAGAAGCACAAAATTAATTCTCTTAGCATTTCTATGTATAACAATAGAAAAAAAAAAAAACATATAAAATTGTGTCTTCGTTCCTCTTCAATTTTCATTTGCAACGATTGATCCCCTCAATCCTGGAGGTTAAACATAAATTTGATCCTTTGATCATTGAAATCATAGTACCTCCCTCCTATGCAGATCCAAAAAGACCATATTGGATAGTAAGAGCTTGATTTGAGAGCTCATATGTATTTTCATTTAATTCCCTAATAATATGTTGAAAATAGATTTTTATGAACTTATCTTTGAGATCTCTAATTCTTTCCATAATTGAAAATAAAAACATAGTTTGCAAATTGTTTTTACCATTAACCCAATCAATGACTAACTTAGAGTCCCCCAAAATCTGGATTTGAGAAATTATTTTCTTCGTAGCTATTCTCATCAACATCCACAAAGCATTCAACTTTGCACGGTTGTTGGTACCTTCCCCCGATGCAACTATGAAACAAATAATAAGGTTTTCCTTTAATAATGAACCTCCCCTAATTCCATAAATTCTAGTAACCCCTTAACAGGCTCCATTAAAGTATCCCAAGCATATGATTTTGTCTCATTTCCATATTTGCTAGTGTCCTTGGAGCCTTAATTTTTCTTGGTTTCCATACCCCTCTATAAGCATAATAGATTTGATAGCTTGCATGTATGGGTAATATCTCTTAATTCTAAAATATTACCCCATTCCTATTCAACCTTTAGGCCAATGGAACTATGCAAAATAAATCCCTATGTTATCTTAGACATTGATCCTTAGACCAATTTTCCAATCAAATAACTCCAGTTTCACCTTGCCATTTACATCTTCCTTCTATCAACTTTAATTCTTTCTCCCACACCTCATTGACATGTGAACATTTAACAAGTAGATGGTCTATAGTCTCCTCCTCTTTTTTACAAAATATACATCTACCTATCCCATGTCATGATATTTTCTGACAATTATCCCAAGTCAAAACTTTATTCGAGAGTGCAAGCCATAAAAACAATCTTGTTTTTAAAGGGGCTTTGTTTTCCATATGGGTTTCCACCACCATTTTTTATCCATTTCTTCTTCTTCCAATAACCAAGCTTTATATCCCAATTGTGTAGTAAACATTCTTGAAGCATTGTTTTCTGACCACACAAATTCATCCTCATCTTCCTCTCTGATTCTTATGGCCTTGTATTTTAATCTTTGTATATATTGATTTTGTACATCAACTTCATGATCCTATAAACCTAGTCTACATGCATCATTACATCCTTAATTCGATACAATAGAAGTATCGAAGTCTATTGGTTCTACCAAACAATGTGTGCCTTGCATATGTATAGTGTTTATTAATGGCTCACGTAACACTACTACAATACAAGGTTGTAGCATGGCTATAGCCCTCAAAACCCTATTCAAGTTTTTTTGTTAGCATACATCAAGTTTTTATAATGGGATGTTGCATTGGATTTTTGCAATGGGATTTTGTGTTGTAGTTGTGACATATTTGCATCTTATGGACAACACTCAAAATATTAAAAAACCATGGTATTTTGTCTTGCATCATTTTGTGTCATTCTTGTGTTGCTATAATTATTCATGCATTGACTGCATTGTGTTTGCATCGTGTTGCATTGAAGTATCATCTTATTCATAAATATATAGCATCACGTTAGTGCCTTGATATTATATTTGATAAAAAAAACTACATGCTATGAAATTGTTGTTGTATCTACACACAATTATGATGTCATTCTTCCATGGAATTGCAATTGATCATTAACAAGACTGCAATTCACAAAACTTGATGTGAGGAATCATAAGGTGATTGTGTGTTAAGAAATAGAACATAAGATACAATAACTTGGTGGAAAAGGCCTCAAGCCATATTCTACACAATGTATTTGGTCCATTGATACAAATTTATAATACATGAATGAAATCACCTCATAAACTAGATTTTCTCTCACACCGACACCTCATCAAGAGATAGGGCTAGGAGGAGAAAAAATAGGATCTAATACACACTTAGGATAAAAAATATGTGCCACAATGTGAAATATACAAAGGTGGTGTAGGACTTCATGATTGTATAGAGAGTCACAAGCTAACAATACCTCCCCCCCCCAATCATAATTCCATACAATAATACCAACAAGGCAGTAAGTGTTAACATTTCAAAATCCCACCCAGTTTCAGTCTCACTGAATTTTCTACTAAATTTAAATGCCAAATTCAGTTTCAGCATTGTTTCATCATATGCTATAGCGGTGTTTCGGCATCTGCTCACAGTGGTGTTTCAGCATCAGCATATGCTACAGCCTGGTGTTTCAGCATCTGCTCACAGCGGTGTTTCAGCATCAGCATATGCTACAGCCTGGTGTTTCAGCATCTGCTCAGCACTGTGTT
>ML788142.1:668735-706534 GCA_009831015.1 Picea engelmannii | reverse complement strand
ACAAATCTTGATATCTAAAGTAGTCAATAATTTGATTACAAATTGAAATGCACAAAAACTTGAACAAAAGTAAGATAAATTGAAGCTAAAGCCGTACAAAAAATCCACTTTCATTCGAGTCTGTATAATCATCAGTCCATAGTATCTGTTCTCCCAACAGTGATGGTTTGTTTACAAAAAATAATAAGTATATAAAGGCCACAGGATAACACATTCCTTGTGGAAATTATAAAAATTGTTTGCAAAAAATATGGGAACAATCTCCCAGATTCCTATTTCTATCTAAGACTAACAACCTAATCCCAAAACTGTGTAACAAAAAGCATGTTCTAAAATGCCATTATCGATCCAACTCCCATTGAAATTCGTGTGTACCTGTAGATGTACAAAAATAAACGATTTTAGACAGTGTTTAATTGTAAAATCAACATAAATTCAAATTTTATGACTAGCTACAGAATCTCACGATTCTGTAGCTAGTTATTATTTGCAAATAGAATCGTAGTGAATCAATTCAATCAACACAGAAATATATTCGATTTATCAAACAAATCGTTTATGCTAATTCAAAACAAACAAAATCGTTCTAAAATCATTGTTGAAATATCATACCTTGGCTTTAGGGATATGATTCGGTCAGGCTATTTTCAAATTAACAATGGCAGTGGCTGCCTCTACAATTTTGAACATGAAAAAGCCTGTGGTCTTTTGTCTCTTATCGCTAGCTTGCAGTCTATCATTTTCCTTGGTTAACATAGTCACCCGGTCCTCCAAGGACTTGATTCAGGAATGCAACAGAGGAACATTTGTATAGTATCGTTCAAGCCATGAGTTGCATTCATTGCACTGTGGTTGATCAGGTCGTGTCATTATAGGTGAGGAATATTTTAAATTACCAGGGGTTCCACTGTCAAAATTAATCCCGGGGAAGTTGGGGTCATCTTTAAGGCACGACGGGAGGTTGGATACATAGTCATAGGGCTTGACAGAACAAAGGTCGTGTGAGTATGGGTACTCCTCGGTCAGAAATCGCTCGATTTCAAAATCCGAATCTTCACTCAAAACAATTGGTTTATGATCCGTGTTTTGTTTAGGCTTATTGCGAGCACACCTTGATACCCAGCGTGCAACCTTCTTACTCTTGCTATTGACATCGGTATTACCCTTGCCCTTTTTTCTTGTAGGCCTCTTAATAGGCTTAACACTGTCTTTTGAACATGAGTCAGGCAGGGTGTCCGGTAGGTCATCGTTCGGGTAGGTCGAGGATTCAATAGTGGGTAAGAGTGTAGGAGGGGGCACGACAGGCCTGACAAGGGTTTCGGTGACCACAGTTTTGTCCACTTGACCAAATTCAGGACTGGCAAAGCCATTCCTCAACAAGAAAGCTTCCCAACAGTCTCCACTCAACCTCAGATGATGGACTATGACAATTTTAATCAAACAGTGGTGGAAGAGGCTGGAGTCAGCCTTTTCCCTCTTAAATCGTTTAGCCATTTTATACAAACTGTGAAGAAGGAAATGTGGCATATTTAAAGGGAAATCTATGAAACTCATAAGCAGCCGTAGGTGGTATAGGAACACTAAACCATATCTACCTTCACATGCAACGAATTGCTTAATAATGGCCAACAAATCATGCCACCTAGACTTAAGGGCTGTAACCGACATACCTTTGTCACAACTGATAATTTTTCTTGAGGTAAACAGGAGCGGCCATGGCACTTCATCCACCTTCGAATTCTTAAACCATTTCTGCCCCTTGGCTGGCAAACTAGTGGCTGAGCTGAGGAATTCCTCGTTCAATTCGAGTTGGATGTCCCCAACTTTGGCCCTGCATCCATCGAATGTGAGGGAAAATTGTTGAGCGATTACGAGGTTGAAACCCTTGAATTTTTGAATGAAAACTAACCATCCATTCCTCTCCAGGTCCTCTCGGATGTTATCAAATAACAACAACGTTTGGACGTCGTTGGGTTCTATGCGCACTACAGGAGCCATAGTAGATAACACACAATCAATAGGGTAATCGGTGAGGGGGTTTCACAGGGTAGACACATGACTAATTCCCACAGTTTTTCCCAAAACAAGCAGAGGCAGCCCGAAGTGCAAGGCAGACCTTAATGCTTATGCGTGCGAGGGTGGTGGAGTGAATTGAAACCACGCAAAACTATCATGTTGGCATGTACAATCGACGACGCCTTGGTAATAGTTTCATTCAAATCACTATTGGTGTGTATCAAAAACAATGTAAACAACATGTCAAACGAATAACCATTGAAAACCATGGTGTTCATAACCAAAAAAAAAATCGGTCCGAATGTTAAATCAACAATAACATTTGTATGATTTGAAAGAAACCACTATATCGAACATTGCACCAAGGATTTAATCACAAAGTTAATGCGTTCTATGAAACCTTTGCACCAAGGATTTAATCAAAGACACCACAAATCATTGCATCACGAACTTATAAATTGAAACCATATTAACAAAAATGCAAAGTGAATAAAGGTTTGGTGTTTTGACAAATGTATGACCATTATTGAGTTAGAGGTGAAATGACCACATGAACAAAAGGATTCATAACAATCCAGAGATGATTTTAATGCCATCAACATGACTTCCAACTCAAGGTTTTCATGCTTGCAGTCGTGAAAATGAAAATGAAAGGCAGGTGTGCGAAAGCCAAAGATAATAGTGTCATTTTGTTTAAAGAATTGCGACGAGTATTGAGGGTTCAAAACCCTTGTGTAGGCAGCTTGTAAGGAAAAGATAAGAATTGCAAAATGGATGCCAACAATGGCGACACACTGGTAGAAGCAGTTATCTCTGCCAAACGAACAATTCCAGATTAAGATAATGAGAATAATTATAACTCAGAAACAACCAGAAAATTGTTTAAACATCATCATCAATCATAAAAATTCCAACTGGTTAATTTAAAAGATGAAAACTGATAACAGTCTTAATAAAAGCAAGTCACTTTATTAAAGATAAAATCTCCAATACTGTAGACAGAGCCACTGCTGCCAGCAGGTGTCCATAGCCTCGACAGGGTTGCCATTTAACCCACTCTGATATCCGTATCCTGCTAAGAAGTTCCAGATTAGAATAAAGGACATTTTAATGGTCAAGAAATTCCATATTTGTGAATTTTCATATACCCGACATTGCTTCGCTGCCAGCAGGCCTGTTCAGTACCCCGACGAAGTTGTCTTGGCGTCATGCATGCATTTACCCGCTGCCAGCAGACCTGTTCAGTATCCTGGTGAGTTTACAAGCACTTCCCACAACTCTTTAATGATTTGTTTGGTTTTTAAAGATATATAATTGAGCGGTGACGCTAAAAATTATGATATTTTGGACATATTTTTACAGACCGTGAGAGAATTTTTTAACTGTCCTTCATTAAGATTCAGAGATGGTTTGTTTTACAAAATCGAGTTTCGAAGGCAGGGAGACATCTTCTGAGTTATTCCCTTAAGGAACAAGGACAGTGTAAGAAGAAAATGGATGATCGTGACAGGCTTCAATTACAGATTGGAATCAATAAACTTCTTTCAAACAACAGGCTTTCCTTAACATGGTTGTAAATTTCAAAAGTATATCACAATTGATGTTTAGATAACTTTTCAGCAGTCATTTCAGAGAAAAAAAATTATGTTTTCTTTGTCTGAACAGTTCATAATGCAGGTATGTGTATTTCCAAAAGAAAAAACTGATAAGTATAGGGAAAAATCAAAACCAAAATAGCAAAAGAAAAGCAAACAAAAGAAAAATATTTACACAATATACACAGGGTTTTCATCAAGCGAAATACCTTTTTAGAGCTTGGCCATTCACCGGATAGGTGTCTGGCTATCCCTCTAGATTCTGTAATCGAAAAGAGCTGGGACCCAATTTCTCAGCAATTAAAAACGGTCCTAGCCATAAGTTATGAAACTTCATGTGCTCTCCCTTTCCCTCATGTGGTTTGTCCCATTTCAAGACAAGGTCACCTACTTCGAAGTTCCTTTCAGAGGCAGAGTTGGAATCAAACCAGATTTTGACCACTAGTTGATGTTGATCTAACCTATGTTTTGCTTGAGCCCTTACCTCTTCTAGTTTTATTAAAGCATTAATTTGATTCTCCAAAGGGGGGCAGTCTTCTTCTTGTATTTTCTGTGATAGCTGTAATGAGGGAAGAAGAATGTGTGGTGGAAAAATTGCTTCTCTGCCATAGACGAGAAAGAAGGGAGAGTTACGCACAACAGTTTTTGGTGTTACTCTATCAGCCCAGAATGCATTTAACAGTGCATTATGCCAATTTTTGTGATTTTCAGATACCATTCTCTTGATGATTTTAATTAGATTCTTATTAGTTGATTCTGCCAATCCATTGCCCTGAGGGTAGTAGCTGGCAGAATATTTCAATTTAATTCCTTTTTCTAGAGCAAACTTACTCATCTCAATAGACGAAAAATAAGAAGCGTTATCGAATACTAAACAGTCAGGGATACCAAAACAAGTAATAATATTCGAATTTAAAAAGGCAATTACCTGACTGGTATTTACAGCTCTTAAGGGGGCAACTTCAGACCACCCGGTGAAGTAATCTGTGGCTATTATGATAAACTTATGTTGTTGTGAGGATGGCAGATTGATTGGTCCTATAATATCAAGACCCCACTGCTGAAAAGGGGAGTCTACTGAAACAGGCTGCAAAGGAAAGACTGGTTTCTGTATCCGCCCGGATGCTTTTTGACAAATAATACACTTGCGACACAAGGCATGAGCATCTATAAAAAGTGTACGCCAGTAATAACCTGCTCTTAAATCTTTATGGGCAGTGGTATACCCACCAAAATGCCCACCAGCTTCTCCTGCGTGCAATTCTAGTAAGACCTTTTCTGCTTCATCTTTCTCAAGACAGCGCATTAGTACTCCATCAAAATTTTGACGAAACAGAATAACATTAATCAACTGAAAGGAGGCAGATTTTAATCTTAACGCTCTTCTTTTAGTGGGATCTAGGTGACGGGGGGCTGACCCATGTTCAAGACAGAATTTTATATCGTCATACCAGGGATTGACAGAGTTTTGTGCACAACAGATTGAATTCTGATTGTGCTGTCCTAGGTTTGACATATCATTTTCTTCTTGTTGTCCTGTTGCTGAGTCAGTAAATAACTTGCATAACCCTTGGCCTCTCACTATTTGTGCTGGGGTGATTTCTATGTCATACTCTTGTAAGGAGGTAACCTAGTTCGCCCTCTTTTCACCTAGTTCTTTCTGCACTAACAGATTTTTGACGGCTGGGTAAGGGACAATAACTTTCGTCCTAGATTTCAAAAGATAAGATCGGAAGTGATTTACTGCTTTAAAAACAACATAGGCTTGCTGATCTACCGCAGGGTAATTAAGTTCTGTGCCTTTGAAAGCATAGCTCATAAAGGCAATTGGGACTTCATTGTTTTCAACGTTCTTTTGAGTTAGGACAACAGCGTAGGAGCGATCATAAGCAAATGTGTAGAGCGCGAATTCTTGCGAAAATTCGGGGCTCATGAGAGAAGGAGCGTCTATTATGGCCTTTTTTATTGAATTAAAAGCTTGGTTTTCTAAGGGTCCCCAATGATATTGCGCGTCTTTCTTAATTAAATTCTGTAAAGGTCTCACCATTTCAAAGAAACTAGGGACGAATCTCTTGACAAAGTTTATCTGGCCTAAGAAAGACTGCATAGACTTTTTGGACGAGGGAGGGGGAAGTTTCGAGATGAATTGAGTCCTTTCAGGGTCGATAATCATCCCTTTGCTTGATACAATAAATCCTAAGAGCTTACCTTGATCTACTGTGAAGATAGATTTTTTAGGATTCAAGGAAATGCCATACTTACGACATTGCTGTAGAACGGCTCTCAAATGAGCTAGATGATCAATTTTGTTTTTCGAGAAATAGTAACATCATCTAGGTAAAATACAATAGATTTATTGATTAAGCCTCGAAAAGCGATGTCCATCGCTCTCTGGAAAGTGGCACCAACATTAATGAGTCCAAAGGGAATTTTCCTATAAGCGTAGGTGCCCCATGGAGTACGGAAGGTGGTTTTAAGTTGGTCTAGGGGAGACATCAGGACTTGGTTGTACCCTGAAAAACCATCCAATAAGAATAATCTTTCAGAACCAGATACCTGTTGAAGGATCTATTCCATGGGTGGGACAGGGTAGTTGTCTTTATCAGACGCTCGATTAAGGTTTCATAAATCGACGCATAGTCGGATTTCACCACTCTTCTTTCGGACAGGGACAAGGTTAGAAACCCATTGCGTGTGCCTAACTGGGAAAATTATCTTAGCATTCAGGAGTTTATTTAATTCTTTTTTGACGGTCGGTTCGAGCTTAAGGTGCATTTTTCTTAGCTTTTGTTGAAATGACAAGGTTTGGGGTTTCATAGGAATGACGTGTTGTATGATGTTAGGATCAAAGGTTTTTAGGTCGTCATATGTCCATGCAAAAACATCTTTGAATTCCCTAAACAATTTAATAAACGTCGCTTTCTCTTGTTCAGAACACCCCACCCCTAAATTAATGCACTGTGGATTGTCATTAGTTCCCAAGTTTACTTTTTCATACGATAACGAGGAACTATTTGTTTTACAGTTGATCGATTTTTTGAATTTGTCTTGGAGATCATAATTTTTTTCTAATCTAACTACAAATTTAGGGATAAAATTTACCATGTCCAATGAAGATTCAGGAGATCTCGAATCTGATATTACCGTGAAATCACGCAGATTGTCGTCATGAGTGCATTCGTCAATCACCGCGCCTTGGAAAGTTTCTTCCATATGCAGGAAACTAATAATTTTTTGATCGTCATCGAAGACTCTCCAGTTCGTGATATTGTCGGGAACATATGGCCTGAACAACAGTTCGACGGAGAATGCATTTGGGGAAAAGCCTTCTACAGGAGAGAGTTTGGAAGCTACGTTAGCTAATAAATCGGCTTTCGAATTATTCAATATAGGAATATAATTTATGTTGAAAGCAGAAAACTTATTCATTAAATTCCATACCTCAGATTGGTAACTTTTAATATGTGGAGACAGACAATGGATAGAATCTCTTACCTGTCTAACTACGATTTCTGAATCACCAAAGACAGTCAAATTTTGAATGTTCATATCTAATGCTTTTCTGAGGCCTTGCAATAAAGCCTCACATTTTGTTGTGTTGTTTGTACATTCAAATTCTAACCTCCATGCAATCATGGTTTTGTTACCTGCTGGATCAATAATAATGCAACCCACACCAACTCCTTCCTTGGACTTTGACTTGTCAAAGTAAAGAGACCATATTTGATTTTTATCGGGTGCATGAGACCATTGTGTAGAAACTGTTGGTTGCATATATGCTACAATCTCGGACTGTTGTTCCAGATTAATGATAGCGGAAGTCTTGGCCATGAAATTGCCGAAAAAGGTATCCATCCCTTGTATTTCGGGTGAATCGGCAGAAGGTGTAAATGGTTCATTGGGATCATTCAAATCTGTCACTATGAACTTTAGGTAACGTTCACGATTTACCTTGATTTTGTTGGGCTTGCCGTTCTCGGGTAGCCACAGGTGAGACCAATCTGTCGCGAAATAGCCGTGTAGCTGCTCTGACCAGTTTCTGCTTAAAAACAAACCATAAACTTCTGGAATATCCACAACAATAATATCAATCACTTGATGAACTTTGGGGTTAGACGATAATCTTATAAGCACATTCCTTAATTCGCCTATAACTTTAACACTAGTTCGATCAAGTTGGATGATCTTTAAGGTGGATGGTTCAACTTCAGCATTAATCTTCTGACACACAGACCATGGAATTACATTGGATGATGCTCCTGAATCTACCATACAATTATGCACGTTCCTATTAAAGATTTCAAAAGTTAACAAAAATGGAGGTACATTTCTGCGAGTACTAATGGTGGAAGCTTGTGGCTTTTTACTCGCAGCCTCTAAAGCTAATTTATCTACATTTGTTACATTATTTACAGGAAGGCCTCCCTTCTCGTGAGGATCAAAATTGTTCTTAGCAGAAGCCTTTTGAGGAACTTTTGTGTTGTTCTGAAAAAATTTGTTACTGCTTGGATTACCGTTTTTGCTATTCTCTGCGATATTTTGTAACATTTTTTGTAGCATAAACAAAAATTTTAATAATTCATAAACATAAATGTTAGCCCTTAACATTTTTAGATCTTCAACTAAATCATAATCTAAGTTTGGGTTTACATGACTCTGTTTAGTCTCGGCTGGTTTAGACTGCAAAGTCGTAGTGTTTTCAGAAGAAGGTTTGTTTGTTGTCTTACTCCTAGTATTGTAGGGATGTACTGTCTCGAAATTAGCTTGAAAAATGCTATTCGAGAAGTGTCCAAAAATGTTCGGAGAAGATTCTTCTTCTTCAACTGTCTCTTGTTCAACTACTTCCTCAGGGATCTCAGGGGGCATCAAGTTATCCTAGGTTTCTAAAATTGTTTGAATGGTGAATTGCAGGCTTTCTAGATTTAGACCCTCGGTATTTGAATTAGGTCGGTTGGTAGGAAAAGGCTTCCTAAACGGGGGTTTGTAAGGCCCTTTGCTCGAAGAAGCTTCTTTGACCGTCCTTTTCAAATATATAACTTGATTTGACAGTTTTTGAACGACTTTTGTTAAGTTTTCTAAATTTGAGCTTTCAGGTTGTGTTTTATTTTGAGCAGGTCTAGGGAGGATTTCGATTTTCTTTTTGGAAGATGAACTAGTCTCTGTTTCGTTGCTAGTAGTGTCTTTTAAACTAAGGATGTCTTTCTCAATCTGACTGGCCTCTTCGAAGGCCTCTAACAATGTGGCTTTCTTAGATCGMTTTACCCAAATGGMTATACTTTGATGTAAGGCTTTAGTATAGTATGYTATRATAAGATTCTCAGCAGGCATCGAATCTGTAGGGATTCGGTTCTTTAGTGTTAAGAATCTTTGGTTAAAGTCTTTGATTTTCTCTTTGGGGTTCATCCTTAAACTAGAAAGCTCCATGACTAGAACTTCTGGGGACTTATCGTCTCCGAACTTCTCCAGAAAGCAGGATTCAAACTTCTCCCATGACACGATCGTATGGGGCTGCTGGGCAAAGTACCAAGTAGAGTCATTTCCCTCGAAAGCATAGGGGAACAACCTACAAACTACGTCTTCGTGCTCAACATTACGGAGTCTAATGGCTAACATAAAATTTTTAATGTGATCTTCGGTGATCTATTTAGAGTCAGGGTCAAACTTGGGGAGCCACTTCTCCGGATGTTTGGGTAAGGGATGTTGAGGCCCGGGTATGGCTACAACATCTTGGTCGAGCCAGGGTCTGGAAGGATTGTTCTGGTTGGCCATTGGTGTGGATGGTATGGAAGGTTGGGAAGAGGAACTGCCTTTGTCAGAAGAGTCTTCTCCAGAAGAAGAAGGGGACGATGGAGGTGGTGAGGGTGGTATTCTAGATCCTCCTGCAGCAGGAGTGAAGGTTGGATATGTAGGGTTTAAAGTGAGGTTAGTGCCTCCAAGTTGTTCTCTGATATCATCGAAATCTAATGGTTGGTACAAAGGTCAATTTGGTTGTCTTAAACGGGCGAAGGCACTATGTGTTCTTATGAGAGATTGTCAGACAATCTATTGTACGTCACCACCTGTAGGGTTTGGGGTTATTGGTTCAACTATGATCCATAGATCGTCATTTGATGTGGTTGTTGTTTGAGGGACGATGTTGTTGTTTGAACGACTTATTGTCACTATAGGTGAGCGGTTGGGTGGTGGAGGAGTCTTACAACCGCCTCGTGCCATTAATAATTTTCAGGCCCTCCTTCTAGCGCCATTTGTTGACGGGAAAAATTGACCGCTCGTCAACTGGAGGGGTGGATCTGGTCCGGGGTTGTCTAAATAACCCAAGCTGTTTGGATTAATCCACTCCAACAAGTTTAGCAGCTTCGTTGGCCGGTCTAAGTCCTAGGAAATTAAAAAAACTAAGCTAAAGAAACTAATCTAAGTGAAAAACAACTACTACAAACTATGTACAAATCTAAAATATATATACAGTTTACTAACAAATATTATAAAACAATAATTATACTTATTAAATGTTCAGTTATCAATACAATTAAATTTCAATTATATATACAGTATTTACAAAATACAAATTTTGATCGAAATTTGCAAAATCATCTGTGAATTGTCTTATGACAATGAAGCTAGCGTTTTTGGATTTTTATAACTTTTATGAAATAGAAATAAAACAACAAATATCTAACTAAGCAATAAAAGTAATAATATGTACTATATATCTATCTAAACTACAGAGAATGCTCAAATTAATTGACTATTAAATTGAAAATAACAAACTGACCTGAAATAGCGTTTCCTATTTGTCTTGTGCACAGTACTCGATTTAGTTGTTTGATGGGGGAAACCCGCACCAGATTTTGCATAAAGCTTCTCGTAAACAGGAAGCAGCGACGCTCTTGAATACGAATGACAGAACAAACAAGAGATATAGCAACAACAATTTTATAGTTTACAGATCATCACATTAAGATAAATCCCACTGCGAAGATTTGTACATAATTGCTCATTTAACAAAGAAGATTAACCTTCTATTCATTAAATCAAAATAGGGTAATTGTTGTAAGTAAAATGAGATACATAAAATATGGACAATACTTAAATCATATCGCATCAACCTGTAACAAATATTGATATCTAAAGTAGTCAATAATTTGATTACAAATTGAAATGCACAAAAACTTGAACAAAAGTAAGATAAATTGAAGCTAAAGCCGTACAAAAAATCCACTTTCATTCGAGTTTGTATAATCATCAGTCCATAGTCTCTGTTCTCCCAACAGTGATGGTTTGTTTACAAAAAATAATAAGTATATAAAGGCCACATGATAAAACATTCCATGTGGAAATTATCAAAAACTGTTTGCAAAAAATATGGGAACAATCTCCCAGATTCCTTTTTCTATCTAAGACTAACAACCTAATCTCAAAACTGTGTAACAAAAAGAATGTTCTAAAATGCCATTATCGATCCAACTCCCATTGAAATTTGTGTGTACCTGTAGATGTACAAAAATAAACGATTTTAGATAGTGTTTAATTGTAAAATCAATAGAAATTCAAATTTTATGACTAGCTACAGAATCTCACGATTCTGTAGCTAGTAATTATTTGCAAACATAATCGTAGTGAATCAATTCAATCAACACATAAATATATTCGATTTATCAAACAAATCATTTATGCTAATCCAAAACAAACAAAATCGTTCTAAAATCATTGTTGAAATATCATACCTTGGCTTTAGGGATACGATTTGGTCAGGCTATTTTCGAATTAACAATGGCAGTGGTTGCCTCTACATTTTTGAACACGACAGAGCCTGTGGTCTTTTGCCTCTTATCGTTAGCTTGTAGTCTATCATTTTCCTTGGTTAACATAGTCACCTAGTCCTCCAAGGACTTGATTTGAGATTGCAACAAAGGGACATATGTATAGTATCATTCGAGCCATGAGTTGCATTCATTGCACTGTGGTTGATCAGGCCATGTCATTACAGGTGAGGAATCTTTTAAATCACCAGGGGTTCCACTGTCAAACTTAATCCCGGGGAAGTTGGGGTCATCTTTAAGGCACGATGGGAGGTTGGATACGTAGTCATAGGGCTTGGCAGAACAAAGGCCGTGTGAGTATGGCTACTCCTCGGTCAGAAATCGCTCGATTTCAGAATCCAAATCTTCACTAAAAACAATTGGTTTCTGATCCGTGTTTTGTTTAAGCTTATTGCGAGCACACCTTGATACTCAATGTCCAGCCTTGTTACCCTTGCTATTGACATCGGTATTACCCTTGCCCTTTTTTCTTGCAGGCCTCTTAACAGGCTTAACATTGTCTTTTGAACATGAGTCAAGCAGGGTGTCTAGTAGGTCATCGTTCGGGTAGGTCGAGGGTTTAACAACGGGTAATTGTGTAGGAGGGGGCATGACAGACCCGACAAGGGTTTCAGTGACCACATTTTTGTCCACTTGACCAAATTCAAGACTGGCAAAGCCATTCCTCAACAAGAAAGCTTCCCAACAGTCTCCACTCAACCTCAGATGATGGACTATTACAATTTTAATCAAACAGTGGTGGAAGAGGCTGGAGTCGGCCTTTCCCCTCTTAAATCGTTTAGCCATTTTATACAAACTGCGAAGAAGTAAATGTGGCATATTTAAAGGGAAATCTATGAAACTCATAAGCAGCCGTAGGTGGTATAGGAACACTAAACCATATCTACCTTCGCATGTAACAAATTGCTTAATAATGGCCAACAAATCATGCCACCTAGACTTAAGGGCTGTAACCGGCATACCTTTGTCACAACTGATAATTTTTCTTGAGGTAAATAGGAGCGGCCATGGCACTTCATCCACCTTCGAATTCTTAAACCATTTCTGCCCCTTGGCTGGAAAACCAGTGGCTGAGTTGAGGAATTCCTCGTTCAATTTGAGTTGGATGTCCCCAACTTTCACCCTGCATCCATCGAATGTGAGGGAAAATTGTTGAGCGAATGCGAGGTTGAAACCCTTGAATTTTTGAATGAAAACTAACCATCCATTCCTCTCTAGGTAATCTCGGGCGTTATCAAATAACAACAACATTTGGATGTCGTTTGGTTCTATGCGCACTACAAGAGCCATAGTAGATAGCACACAGTCAATAGGGTAATCGGTGAGGGGGTTTGACAGGGTAGACACATGACTAATTCCCACATTTTTTCCAAATACAAGCAGAGGCAGCCCGAAGTGCAAGGCAAACATTAATGCTTCTGTGTGAGAGGGTGGTGGAGTGAATTGAAACCATGCAAAACTATCATGTTGGCATGTACAATCGACAACACCTTCTTAATAGTTTCCTTCAAATCACTATTGGTGTGTATCAAAAACAATGTAAACAACATGTCAAACGAATAACCATTGAAAACCATGGTGTTCATAACCAAAAAAAAAATCAGTCCGAATGTTAAATCAACAATAGCATTTGTATGGTTTGAAAGAAACCACTATATCAAACATTTCACCAAGGATTTAATCACAAAGTTAATGCGTTCTATGAAACCTTTGCACCAAGGATTTAATCAAAGACACCACAAATCATTGCATCACGAACTTATAAATTGAAACCATATTAACAAAAATGAAAAGTGAATAAAGGTTTGGTGTTTTGACAAATGTATGACCATTATTGAGTTAGAGGTGAAATGACCACGTGAACAAAAGGATCCATAACAATCCAGAGATGAATTTAATGCCATCAACATGACTTCCAACTCAAGGTTTTCACGCTTGCAGTCATGAAAACGAAAACGAAAGGCAGGTGTGCGAAAGCCAAAGATAATAGTGTTGTTTTGTTTAAAGAATTGTGACGAGTATTGAGGGTTCAAAACCCTTGTGTAGGCAGCTTGTAAGGAAAAGATAAGAATTGCAAAATGGCTACCAACATAAAGCCACTTGTAACTCATTATTGACTTCCCCTCTAGTCTTGTCATTGTGTCCCAAACATCATTCTTCATGATGAAGGTGTACTACTCTGCCATGTCCCACCATACATGCTGGTCTTCTCCTTCCTAAAAAATGGAAGGCTTAGAATCTATGATGTTGCTCATTAATGTCATGTAGTTTGGAAACTTCTTTGGAGGTATGTGTTCTCTAAATTTGCTCCTAAGAGCGGAATACCTTAATCTCTGAGTGAACCATTAAGGTCTCCTTATAGAGGTGGAAGGAGTTAATTTCTCCTTCTCTTCACCTTTACGATGTTGTACTGCTCTAGATGTCACTAGTGACCATAGCTCAACCTTCAAAGCTTCTTGCTTCTCATTCTTTGTCACTTGAAAGGGCTCATGGAACTTCTTGGATGCAAATTATTCTTCAAAATTTACATCATTTCTCGCTATTGTCTTCCTCTGCTATGGAATATAGACCTTGTAGGTATTTGAAGTGTCACTGTAAGCTACAAATAAACCATTCCTATTGGAGGGTTCCAACTTAGTCCTCTTTTCTACTAGTGCATGGATATAAACTGGACAACCAAAGATGTAGGAACGACTCACATATGGCACACTAGTGAATGCCTCCTCTAGTGTCTTTTCCTCCAAGATAATATGAGGACATAGGTTATGGATGTAGACTATTGTGTTGCATGCCTCTTCCCAAAGAAAATTTGGCAATTGTTGGCCATGAGTCATGACCTTAACATCCCCTATGATGGATTAATTCTTCCTCTTTGCAACTCCATTCTATAGTGGATTGTAGGGAACAATTATATCCCTCTTTATTGCTACCTCCCTGTAGAAACTGTCAAAATACGTGGAGGTATACTCACCCCCATTGTCCAATCTTGAGACTTTGATCTTCTTGCTTGTCTAGTTTTCAACTAGAGCTTTGAACTCCTGAAACTTGCTAAATATGTCATCCTTGGTCTTTAATAAGTAGATACAAGCTTTGTGAGAGAATTCATCAATGATGGAAATGTATTACATGCTTTCAGATATTGATGTTACTGACATCGGTCCACAAACATTTGAATGTACTAGGTCTAGAATCTCCTTAAACCTATACTTGCTACTTATTAAAGAAACCTTGCATGCTTTCCAAGCGCGCACCTTCTGCAAATTCTATGTTAATCCATGTTTAACTATGGAATAATTATGACTATCTCTCTCAGAATAGGCAACACATTGTGATGCAGGTTCCGCGTCATCTTGTTCCACAACTCTCACTATTATGAACTAGGGATCAAACAGGTTCACCCTACAATCTATAAAGATAACTTTCTTTAACCCCTATTACATGAGTTGTATCTAGACTAGATTCCTTCAACATGAAGAGGAATTGTTGGTTCTTAAACTCAACTAAAAATCCCATATCCTCCATAATTGAAACTGAAAGCAAGTTCTTCCTTAGAACTGTAACAAATAAGACATCGACAAAATCTAAATATTTACTTTAACCAAGATGGAAGGAAATAGTAAAAAATTCTACTAATTGGTACTTTGCGTCATCACTAAGCTTGACCTGGACCCTTGAGTATTGCTTATTTAGACTAGAAAACAACTATTGGGATGCGTTGAGCACTCAACACACCCTTGAAATTTCTTGAAATTTGGGGTACCACTTCTAATTTTTTCTTTGTTTCTTTGCATCCATCAGCGTTGAGAATGTTGGGTTTCGTTGATTTTATTTGATTTTGCTTAATTTTGATCCTCTTAAACCATTTGAATAAGTAAAGCAATCCTGTACCAAACCCAAAGTGGCCACAAACACCTTCAAAAGATAAGCGATGAATAACAAGAGCTTGCAAGCATGAATCCTTGAGAAAATGGTCGTTGGGTGATTTGGGCCGATAGAGGCATCGAATCGGTCGAAAATGGAACGTTGTAATAAAGTTGTTAAAATCATCAAAAATGCCTAACGAACGACGAGCATGTCAGGCATTGGGATGTTCGACATGCCATCTTTTCCCCACGTCGCTCGATGCGATCGTCGAGTGGAGATCAAAACCCTTGGATAATTCTGCCAATCAAACTTAAGGGTGAACATTCAAGGCCCAATCAATATTCATCCTCCAATCAAAGTCAACATTCACTCTTAGTCATTCATGGGTAACAAAGGAAGAAGCCTTCTGCGGAGTTTTGGAGTGTGCCACATAAGACACCACATGTCGATTGTACCAATGCCATGTCATCACTCATTCTAAAGTCTGGAATTCCACATCATACCTCGATCATCACACCCATTGGGAATCGAGGGTTTTTATAGTATTGGTTTATCCCATGGAAGGGTGCTTATTCCATTTAACCGAAACCAATGAAGCCATCGTACATCAGTTGAATCAACCTCATTCTCCTCTTATAACACTTTCCCCATACACCCAACGACTGATAGTTGTTTTCTCCAAATGTTTATAGTCATTTGATTAGACGAGGAAAGTGCATCGGTGTTTTTGATCTCACGATTTGATGGTTTGTTCTCCCTTCATACTCGTCATCCGTCGAATGGATCGACTAACTGTTTCGACTAGCACACTCACTCGACTCACCCGATGATCGTTAGAAGTTCTACCTCAGATGTTATAGATCGTACAATCACATGAACGAAAAAATCTTAGCCGTTGATTTTTTGATTTGATGGTTTGCTTATTTTTGGCGCTCGATTGTGGTCATTAAAAAGTCACATCATTTACCGACTAATAAACTATTTCCATGTATTGACTTAGTGCCACATAGTTTCTCCATGTCACTACCACCTTCACCCGATGCCCAACGACCTCTTACATGCATAAGATCGACCGTCTGATCAATAAGGAAAATATAATCTAGGCCACCAATTTTTTGATCTAGTACTTAGTTCACCTTGCAATTGAAGTGGGTCCCTTAATGCATTGAAAAACAACTCCTTGAACCATGTATCGACACATTCTCTCTTAATTCCACACTAGCTCCTTGTGTCACCTTCACACGTACATGTATGACGTCACCTCGTATGGATACGAGCACCTATAATCGGATTAGTGTTGCGATTGAACTATGCATTAAAACCTTATAACACCCGAACCCAACCAAACCATTGCAGGCCAATTCAAGTGACTTCACAAACTATTGATGGTCACATATGTGCATAAACTTAGCCATCGAAGGTCGGTGGAGGTACTACCACTGCATTTAAACACCATTACCTATCGAAACATTGCTTCCACCACTTCATGATTTAGTTATTAACATATACTCTTTCGCAAGTTCACTGCATCATTTTTTTGAGTCAAGCATGTTATCAATCTGGTGTATTCGCTCATCCATCATGTCTGCTAACCGATTGAATCCACAACGCCATCTATATTTAGTGACAAAGGCTCCAATCGACCAATAATCACACAATGAAAGAGTTTTTTTAGGTAAACTTTGTTCCGATAGTTATCAACATTGCTTGGTACATGTATGATATGCTATGTAGTTTTTAGTTTTGGGAGTTTTGTATGGATTTTTTCTTAATACAAATATTTTTCTGCAAACGTGATACCTCTTAGAAAATATCCCACGCAGAGGACGCCCAAAAGACTAAGGACACTGTCTGGTGATACTAGGGTAGGTTCCAGTTCTGCACTTGCACGCGTAAAAGAAACCATGTCAACCAAGAATACAGAACCCCTTATCGTGTTTCCCCCAAAGTGGATTTCCAACATAGTATCGCAATTTTGGGACACCAAGCCTTGCGCAGGGAGAAACACTTCCACATAGGTGAAAATCCCTTCGTAGGATGACCTCTTTACAAAATTCAACCATGACGACTACCCAAAATGAACATTGCATAGTGAATTGCAACTTAGAGAGGTAGATGATGTTTTTTTTCCCCGCAATAAATAAGTCCATGCTACACTTCGTCGTTTCCAGGGTAGTTATTATGCCTTGTATAGAATTGATGGAGTGGGTAATTAGTCACACCAAAGACCATGATTGTAAAATTGTGAATGACCAGAGAGAATGTATAGGTTCCTTCCTTCCTCAAGGCATGGCTATCTGCTACAAAATTCCAGACCCTGATGAGTCCCTTACCAAGGATTTTTTAATTTCATTCTATGAACAATATGAGACCAATAAAATATTGAAAAACTAGTGAAAGGAAGACAATTTTTTTTGTCAAGATATATACTGGTAAGTATGCCATCTCCAACTTAAGGGAACCCTATATGTACGCCATGATCCTCATGTGCAAGTTTTATGGGGAAAAGGATTGCTCTCAATTTTTGGAAGCATGGTTACCCCTGGAATATTGTGTGGTGATGTGGGGTAAAAACTTCAATTGGGGAGGGGTCATTTCCAAACAGTTAAGTTTGAATATTTCTCAAATACAGTCTCCAAAGCCGAGGGATCCCCCTACTTTCCACATGGTTTCATTCCTCTTGGATGTGTTATGTGTGAATAATGTATTCCCTAGGCTATCACTTGAAGATTTATGAGTTTCCTATCCACGTGCATTTCAGTATGCTCTAGGAAAATAAGTACAAATGATATTACTCTCAAATATGCAACTATTTCACACCTAGGATCTATTTTCTTATTTTTGGACGAGAGTGTCCTAGACTAACCAAGAAAGCAAAGAATATTTTTAATTACATTAGAAATTGGTACATTAGTCCACCACATATGTTACCTATATATGTCCCTGACAAGTTGGTCATTAGAGAATTTTTTTACAAGACAATAATGCAAGGATTAAATGATACCCTGGTGAAGGATAAAAAGAGATTATTTATCCCTTATAAATTTCATATATGGTACTATGTGGTCAAGGATTCCAAGCAAGAAGGTTAGGTACACTTGGAATATAAATTCAGGATAAGAAGGTTTAGAAAACATGATGCCAAGGGACTAATTCCAAAACATACARAGCACRTTATCTTAACTTGGCCATATGATCACAAAAAATGGGAAGAAGAACTGTTCACTAAAAATTCTCAAGACTGGAAAGAGGTGCAGAGGAGACGAGCCAACCCAAATGTGACCATATTTTCATCTCTATATGTAGATGAGMARATATAAATGGTGAATGTTGGAGTCTACTCCAGCAAAGGGGAGGGTAAAGAGTAGCAGGGAGGAGAGGAAGTCCTTATAATAGAGAAGGAACAACAAGCCCTCCAAGTMGAACAAGAAAGAATMCTAAAGGAGAAATCTAAAGAGAGAAGACTCAGAAAGGAGCAAAGAAAGAAAGAAGAGGAAGCGGTAGCACAAGAAGCACTAGTTGAACAAAGAAATAAGATTGAAAAGAAGTAAAGGGAGCTCAAATTCATTGAAAAAAGGAAGATAAACAAAGAAGAACATGCTCGACAAAAGGAGGAGTAATTGAAGCTAAAGTAAAGGAGGGAACAAGTCAACGAGCTGAAAAAAATTCAAGAAGAGGGAGAAACAACATAAATAAGAGGATCTAGAATGGATGGAAAAGGAAAAAGCAGAACATGAGCAAAAGATCGAAGAAAAACAAAAGAAACCAGTTTCCAGTTTCCACTAGAGAGCTTTCTAAAGTCATTGATCTAACAAGAGAAGAAGAGAAAGGAAAAGAATACGGTGTCCCCATTGTCAATGAAAACACCAGTACATAGGAGACTCCAACAAGCCCTTTAAAGAAGTAAAAGGATGAAACAGATAAGTATGAGAGTGAAGAGAAAGATGGTTCTCACTCAGGAAAGAATGATTCCTCTCACAAAGACAAAGGTGATACTTCTTCAAGTGTAAGTGAAAAAAATTAGGATCCACCTAGTGGGAAGGACCGAGAGGTGTCATCACCAAAAGATAAAGGGGAAGGTACATATGGCTAGGAAATTGAAACAAATTAGGATAGTAAGCAGAAAGGAAACTAGAACAATAGTAGTGTGAGAGATAGTCAGTTGTAACACAATCATAATAATGAAAATGATGCAAGTGGAGCAACCACAAAGCACAAGGAGAAAAACAAGTAGGATGCTAGCACCATCCCTGAGCAGGTACCAAGAAATAGTGAAGAAACTGAGAATCCTGATGGGAGATTACCAGATGGTTCCTCAATTTTGGGAGAAAGTGTAGAGAAGGAAGTTTAATATAATACTTAGGAAAAATGTCACCAATGAAGATAAGTCAAACCATCCAGAAAAGGATGCAGGGGAGGAATAACCGACTAAGGAACTCACTTAGGAGCCTATGTCAGAGCACTTCTATACTCATGGGATTTTGAGAAATATGTTTTCTTGGGGTGATCAACCCATCCCTAAACCAGATGAGGATGTGGCTGACTTGGAGTCTTTTTCTTATGACAAAAATAAAAAATCTACAGTCAAAATAATTCACAGAAAAAGGAAAGACACACTGGGCAGTGGTGTGTTGAGAACCACAGAAGAAGTCATCATAGATACCGAAAAGGATAAGTTGATCCAAGGCTAAGATGAGCCATCTCACATTCTTCTTTAGATAAAGAAATAATGGAAGAAAGAGAACTAGAGCAAGCTAGAGTAGAAATAACCTCTCTTAAGCACTAGGTACAATATCACCAAGAGGCTAGGGGAGTAACAAACTTGAAGACAAACCTACTGGAAGTACATGATAAACGCATAAAGGTACAAGAATACTTAGTAATGAAGGTAGTCACTTTGAAGGAGGAGGACTTGTTATTTAGGCTCACATATAAGGATGTACTTCGACGGGCAAAGAAAGGAGTGAGCGCCTTGGAAAAAATTGAATTCATCCGAACATTGCAGAAAGACAAGGGGTCAAAGGACCACCATATTGAGTTGTTATTAGACGAGGGTTTGGCTCAAATGCACTCATAAGGTAAGCATTGGGATAAAATTATGGATGAGCCCAAAGAAAAAGTGGAGGAAGAATGGGAATTTTGCAAATGAGTCCGGGAGAAACCGAACCAGTCAATGATAGACCTAAAATTGCCAACTTTCAGCTCCCCTATTGAATTTCAACTGATTGATGAGGTAGAATCCAACCTGCAGTGATCGATCGATGAGTATAAATATCATATCGAATGAATTATTGTTGTAGAAAAAGTGCACATACAAAAATATGTGGTCGACCAGGTCAAGTTCATGGATCAAATGGAGCAGTTAACCAACATAATGCAAAAATACACCCTCTAATTCCGCGATAGAACGAGATAAATATGCCAATGGAACACCACAAATTCCCTTTCAGTTATAGTTCTACTAGACTTTTCAGGGATTGGGTCAATTATGTGGACCGACATGCAAGTCTGAAGACATCTAGATCGCCTGAGTCATCATAAATAAAACTGATGTTTATATGTTTTAAGTCACTAAGGTGGAAATTTCTTTTAGTTGTTAATTTTGTATAAATAAGCGGGTATGTCCGAGACAAAGGACCTTTTGGTAGTGGATCAATTTTCTGTTTATTATATTCAAGAACTATTTCTATAGTTAATAGGAAGCTCTGCTAGAGCCTAGAATTTATTTTGAAAGCAATTGTGTGATCTATGTTTGCACTGTGGATTGTTCTACATTGGATCATTCTTGTATCGATGTCTAGTAAGATATTTTTTGACTAAGTTATCTTGTAAATGAATTATTTCTATATCAATTTCTCATCTTTCATTTAAATCTGCATGTTAATATACCTCATGGTTTTTAGCTCTAACGATCAATGGATACATAATTGTTTCTTTATAATTGACATGTCTTTAACCAGGTTGCATTTGTGCGTGTGTGACAACTGCTATATATCCTTTCAAGAGAATTATTTCCAAGGAAAATGCATGTTTCATTTGATTTTTTATTTGTTATCTTAGTTCTTTTAAGAAGCTATCTATAAGGCCCAAAGGGGCTGGCTCCAATGGTGGAAAGCAAGGAGTTTTTCACCATTGGGAAAGGTTCAATTCTCATGAGAGATTTACCTGGAGCCATGGGGACACCTTGAGGTAGTGGCCGAGTGTGTGGTTGCACCCATAGATACCATATTAAATGGTATCGTGACCCATGCACACATAATTGGATCAAAGCCCACCCCCATGTCCTTCAAATTTTTTAGTCTCTGAGGTGTAGGACAGTCGGTGATGGAGTGTGCTGTTAAGGCACTCTGTGATGTTAAAGTCACTGGTTCGAAACTCGCAGGGACAAAAAATCCATCCAAGTTAAGGGTTCATGTGGCACAGTCCGAGTGTGATCCCTAGGTGATTTTGATGACTTAGATGCCCCTGTGTCATGGTTTCTCAGCCACAGGTTAGTCCCACAAGTCACAGACAAACTAACAATCAAAGAAAAAAAAATCTAGCTATACGAAGATATATTTAATTTTTCATGTTCCCTTTGGATAAATCGATTGATATAACTATTTTTTTCATCCACCCATTTATAATTATCCTCAAAAAATTATGATAAAAACCTTTCCCAGAAAATAGAAAAGACCAAGTGAATAAAACTAACAAATTCTTAAAGCCCATCGAACCGTCGTCGAACCATTAATATGGAGAATCACACTATTACATACAGAGAATAGTCTACTCGGGCCTCATCTTTGAGTGTGATTCCTACTGTTGTGTTAAAGGGAGTCCACCCCCCTTAACAAAATTGACACTAGAAGGATGATCCAGATTATTTTGAGAATGAAATGAAGGCGGAAATATAACAAGTAAATACACATATATAATGCAAGAAACACATAGATACAGTAATGCACAAAAATGAAGGCGTAAATATAACAAGTAAATAAACAGATATAACGCCAGAAACACATAGATGCAATAATGCACAATTTTTATTAAAGACGAAAATGTACAGAAACTATAAAAATACAGAGTGAATGAACTCGCTAGAATGGTGGCAGCTTATCTCTGCGAAGAGATGTGATGGCTTCGGTCATTCACAAGAGGATGAAGATGATTAAAATGAGGCTTTAGAGGACTTTTAAACATAAAAAAATGTCCAAAACTGTAACCCCAGAAGATGAAACACCAAAAGGTTTGCGGGCCCTGATGGGGGTAAGTTGATACGTCAACTTCCCAAGGGCGTAACTTTTACATACGATCGTTTTTTGGGGTGCACGATAACTCGTTGGAAAGGTCTATCCAAGGAGTACAAATTTTGATGTCACACACTAACTAAAGCCTATAGTGTGACTATGGCGGGCCTAAAAAACTCTTTTTAGGGCCGCAAAATGGCCCCGAAAGTTTAGGACCCAAAAAGTTGTAGAAAATATGTCAAGGTGGAAACCCCTATTTTGAGCCAGTGGAATAGGTGGGTGGCCACCGATTTATGCCTGGATCATTCTCCCCCCCCTTAGGAAGAAATGGTATCCATTGCATCAATTTCTTGGGGAAGCTTTTTCGGAATCCGAACCTTGGTGAGTTGTTTACATTGCTGAAGACGTTGCCCTGCTTAGCTTGTTGAAGGTTGATATGAAATTGTTGCTAGAGGGGCTGGATGCATTCAATCGATATAACTGCATGATCTACCTGAGTGTGGGAGGACACTATCGGTGAATATGTAGCATGAATATAATGAAGGGATTTGTTATAATTTCGCTTGACTGGACAATATGGAGGCAGCCCTGTAGGTGCAGTAAGAATATCTTGGTGCTCTTCTACAATCTTGTTGATCTGCTTCTTATGGATAGAAGGGTCATGGGTCAAGGCTGCAATAGTTGTAGTGTCCTTCTCTTCCTACCATATTGTTAAGAGGCTAAAATTTGTGGTATGAGATATTACTTTGCGACACTATTTTGTCAGGACAATACTCAGAACTACCTAAGTTATCCTGTAGAGCTGACCTCCCAGAGTAA
Source organism: Picea engelmannii (assembly GCA_009831015.1). Taxonomy (NCBI): domain Eukaryota; kingdom Viridiplantae; phylum Streptophyta; class Pinopsida; order Pinales; family Pinaceae; genus Picea; species Picea engelmannii. The sequence continues at coordinate 683,191 of ML788142.1, read as the reverse complement.
CAATGACGCTACGGGGTCAAGACTCATAAAAAACATGACGCTTCCACATATATGGATGGCCCAATAGAACATCACAAAATTCCAGTGGGGAAATATCACACATTACCTCATCCTTGAAAGGATTGATGTCGTATGACAGGTGGCACTGGTGGTTGACAGAAAGATCTCGTCCTCGGCGAAGCCATCCGATGTTGTATGGTTGCGGGTGTGGTGTTGTCAACAAATACAACTTCTTGATTACCTCTGCTGAGATGAGGTTTTTATAGATTATACTATCGATAATAAAATGAAGCGGGGCCCTCTTCACCCACATCTGTGAATGGAAGAGGTGATCCCCCTCGTCAGGGTCCATTGGTTCTTCTGGTTGGATTGTTGTGGTCATGACAATAGAAGTGGGTTCTGCATCAATGATCTATGTCCTTCTATTATTTTATGAATAAGAGTTCGAGTAGGGGTTCGACTTTGTTTCTTTGAGCTCAGACACCAATGACTGTTTTGAGTGACATTCATCGGTGTTGTGCTAAGGGATTTTATGGAAGTCACACCACTTACCAATGTCCTTTTTCATCTTTCTGTTACCCTTCTTTTCTTGCGACTTAAATTGGTTTTCTTGAGGTTGGATATTCTATGGATTAGGGCTGCCTTTACCATACTTTGGTTGTTGCGGATTTTTAGACCCCAACTCCCACTTGTTCTGCTGCTTAAATTTATACTCGATTCTGACAACATATCGATAAGCCACTCCCAATGATGAAATGTCCAAAAATTATATTTCAGATTAGATGTATTTGTGAAGAGCCCCACGGTAGTTTAGAACCAGATGTCGCTCGGAGTCTTTGATACCCAGCTTGGTGCGCAAGGTATGGAATATATTTGTGAACTTTGACACTATTTTGCTCCTCTCTTGATGCAACACGATCCATCTCATGTACTGGTCGTCATAGTTTCCCACAGAGTAATATTGTTCTTTGAATACATCCATAAAAAAATCCCTAGTGGGCTTGGCCCCAAATATTCCAGACTCCTCTATGGAATTCTACCCCCAGTAAGTTTCCCACCAATGTTTGACATAGGGGAGATCCTTAAGGAGTGAAAAGGTGATATTTTCTCTGTCAAAAAAATTGTGAACAGAGAAATAACCTTCTAGCAAATTTAACCATTTTTCCAAAGCATCTGGATTGATATGGCCTTTAAATATGGGAATTTAAAAATTAACTTGTACCTTGAACGAGGTAGTGTATCCAAAGCGACTACTTGATGAAGATGCACATGTTATTGTCGACAATCGTTGAAGGATTTGAGCAAAATTATCCAACATCTCGTTCCTCTGTTGTGCGAGGGATTTCAAGAGAAAAAAATTGATGGGATATTATACTCCCTCGTTTCTCTTCTCTTTCACCATGGGAGGTCACTTTGGCTGGCGATAACAATTTCCCTCAAGAGAAACTAGCTCGAGACCCAACTCTCTATACCCTGACCTCGTAAGGGACATGCAATAAGAAACAAAAAAGGAGTAGCCTTCTCTAATACCACTGATTCATATTATTTTGAGAATGAAATGAAGGTGGAAATATAACAAGTAAATACACAAATATAATTCCAGAAACACATATATACAGTAATGCACAATTTTTATTAAATATGAAAATGTACAGAAACTGTAAAAATATAGAGTGAATGAACTCGCTAGAATGGTGGTCGCTTATCTCTGAGAAGAGATGTGATGGTTGCGGTCATTCAAAAGAAGATGAATATGATTACAATGAGGATCTAGAGGCATTTTTAACATAAATAAAATCCAAAACCCTAACCCCAGAAGATGAAACGCCAAAAGGTTTACAGGCCCCGATGGTGGGTAGTTGATACGTCAACTTCCCAAGGGTGTAAATTTTGCATATGATCTCTGTTTGGGGCGCATGATAGCTTGTTGGAAAGGTCTATATGAGGAATACACATTTTTCCATCACACATTGGCTGAATTATAAAATGTGATTGTGGAAAGCCCAAAAAACATTGTTTAGGGCCTAAAACGGCCCAGAAAGTTTAGGACCCAAAAAGGTGTAAAAAAACGGCCAAGGTGGAAACCTTTGTTTTGAGCTAGCGGAGTAGGTGGATGGCCATCAATTTCCACCTAGATCATTGTTCCCCCTTTAGGAAGAAATGGTATCCATTGTGTCAAGTTCCCAGAAATATTTTGCCGAATTTGAACCTTGGCGAGTTGCTTGCCTTGCTGAAGAAGCTGCCTTGCTTAGCTTGTTGAAGAATGATATGAACCTGTTGCAGGAGGGTTTGGATCCGTTCAACCGATATAGATGCATGCTCTGCCTAAGTGTGGGAGGACTCTTTCGGTGAAGATGTAGCATGAAGAGAATGAAGGGATTTGTTATAACTTCGCTTGACTGGACAATGTGGAGGCACCCCTGCAGGTGCAATAAGAATATCTTGGTGCTCTTCTACAATCTTGTTGATCTGCTTCTTCTGGAAAGAAGGGTCTTGGGATGAGGCTACATTGGTTGCAGTTTCCTTCTCTTCCGACCAAATTATGAAGAGGCTAAACTTTGTGGTATGAGAGATTACTTTGCATCACTATTTTTTCAGGACAATAGTCGAAACTACCTCTGGTATCCTGTAGATATAACCTCCCAGAGTAACAATGGTGCTACGGGGTAGAGACTCATAAATAGCATGACACTTCCACATATATGGTCGTCCCAATAGAACATCACAGACTTCCAGTGGGGAAACATCACGTAGTACCTCATCCTTGAAGGACTTGATGTCCTATGATAGGCGACAATGCTGGCTAACACGAGATCTCATCCCTGGCGAAGCCATCAGATGTTGTATGGTTGCGGGTGTGGTGTTGTCAGAAAATCCAACTACTTGATGACCTCTGCTGAGATGAGGTTCTTATGGCTTATGCTATCAAAAATAAATTGCAACGGGGTCCCTCTCACCCACATCTGTGAATGGAAGAGGTGCTCCCCCTCCTAAGGATCCTCTGGTTCTTCTGGTTGAATTTTTGCGGTCGTGAAAGTAACAACGGGTTCTACATCAATTATCTATCTCCTTTTATTATTGTCTGAATTAGAGTTTGATTCAGGGTTCGTGATCTGGATTTTATGAGCAGAACAAAATGAATAAAGATTATTAAAATATGATTAACACAGAATAATAGAGATACAATAAAATTGGTTTTCTATTCAATAAGGAAATAAACTGAAATTGTAAAATGCAGCGGAAAACAAGCTTATCTTTGAGAAGAGATGTGACGACTGCGCTCATTCGAAAAAAAGATTTTTACAATGAGGATCTGAAGGCCTTTTTACAATAAACAGGAATGTCAAAAACCCTAGACATCCAAAAACCTAACCCTAGGAGATGAAGCACCAAAAGTCATGTGGGCCCCGTTTGGGTAAGTTAGTACATCAACTTCCCAGGGTCGTAAATTTTGCATACGATCTTCATTTTAGGCTCATGATAGACCATTGGAAAGGTCTAACTGAGAAGAATGATTTTCGACTGACACAAGTCAATGAATTTGACAATCAGTTGGGCCCTAAATCCCCAAAAAACGTCGTTTAGGGCCTCAAAACGACCCCATAAGTTTGGAACCCGAAAAACTGCCAAGGTGGAAAATTGTTTTTTGAGCCAATGGAATAGGTGGGTGGCCACTGATATCCACCTAGATCAATCCTCCCTCCTTAGGAAGCAATGGTCTCCATTGCGTTGAGTTCCCCCATCAGATGAGGAAATTTCTGCTGAATTTGGCCCCAGGTGAGCCACTTGCCTTGGTGCAGGAGCTGCCCTTCTTTGATGATTCGATAAAGTTGGATCCTTTGCAGTCGAGTTCCTTTGATTTGTGTGTCCACAATATGATCACTGGATTCCCGTTGCATGCAGTCCGGGTTGAGCTATGTTGGTGTCAAATGATCTATTATCTTTGAGGTGTCCAATAATGGTGGGAAATATGAGTCGAAGGAGAGCCACGTTGAAGACTAGGTGCATGCCAAGGAGAGGGGGAATGTTGAGCTCAAAATAATTGTCGCCCACAACCTTGGTGATGGTGTATGACCAATAACCGAGTGGGCAGAGCTTCCGATGGGGCCCTATAAGGTGTTATTTCTACAAGTGTAACCAAACTTTGTCACCCACTTGAAACTTATGTGGAACCCCGATGTTGATCATGGCGTTGCTTGTACTTGGCATTAGACTTCTGTAGAATATCCTGAACCTGTTGAGGGATGTGCTGGATCCACTCAATGAATCGGGTGGATTTGTTATCTTCTGGTGGAGCAGGGGACAAGTCGGCTGAGGTGGTCGCCAGGGGTAGTGAAACATCCATGGGGCCCAATGGTTGGAACCCCAAACCCATCTAAAAGGGGCTATGTCCAGTCGAGCTATGCAGGGCTCGGTTGTAGCTATATTGGACATAGAGAAGACTGTCATCCCATGTGTGGGGATGTTTTGAATTGTACATGTGCGTGATATGTACGATCATCCAATTGATGACCTCAGTTTGGCCATCTGTTTGGGGGTGGAAGGTAGTGGATTTGGTGAGCTTGGTATCAAGCAGTGACCAGAAGGTGTTGAGGAACCAAATGTCATGGTCTGAGATAATGGTTTGTGAGATCCAAAAATGTACCAATACCCGTTCAAAGAAGAGCTTGGCAGTGGCTTCTGTTGTGATGTTCTTCTTGCAGGCGGCTAGAATCGCCATCTTGGAAAAGCGATTAACAACCACAAAAATACAATCATTTACGCTCTTGGTGGATGGGAGGCCCGACATGTAGTCCATTGGGATGGATTCCCATAGCCTTTTAGGAGTAGGAAGAGGGGTGTACATGCCCTATTTCTTAGTGGTTGGTTTGGCAATAACGCAAGCAGTGCAGGACATGATATACTTACCGACATCTTGTCGAAGTTTCGGTGAGTATAAATGTTTTTGTAGCATTTCCACTGTCTTTTCGACGCCAAAGTGTCTTGCCACCCGACTGTAGTGAGCTTCCCAAATCAGCTTCGCGCGCCCACTTGATGGAATGCAGAGATGGCCCAGACGACACAACAACCCATCCTGAAGATGGAAATTAGCGACCACTAAGTTGGTGCCCGACATTTGGTAGGTGGTGGAGAAGTCAGGGTCTGTCTCGTAAAGGTGGGACCATATGGAGGTCTCGTGGCCGCAAGAGTCTAGCACCGTGGTGAGTGTCGCGACTGGAGGTCAGCTAAGGAAATCAACAATTCAGTTGGTACTTCATGTTTTATACTTGATGTTGAGGTGGAAATGTTGTAATTATGTGGACCACTTATAATGGCGGTCATTCTACAATTTTCCTTGGGTCTGCTTGAACTGTAGTGGCTTGTGATCAGTGTGGACGACTGTCTCCTTCCCAATAATGTACTGTCTCCACTAGCAGCAAGCTTGCACAATGGAATACATTTCTTTGTCATAAGTAGAGTACTTACAGATAACATCTGATAGTGTCTCACTATGATATGCCATGGGGTGGCTGTGTTGAGTGAGAACGACACCCACAACATAGTCTGAAGCATCTATCTCGATCTCAAAGGGATGTTGCAGGTCCAGTAATGAAAGTACTGGGGATGAGCACAAATGATTATTCAAGTCATTGAAGGCTTGTTGTTGGGACATGCCCCACACAAATTTTTCCTTATCGCCACCCCTAGTTTCTTGGCTAAGGGACCATGTGATATGAGAGAATCTCAACATGAACCTGCAATAGAAATTGGCGAGGCCCAAGAAGATCCAAAGTTCAGTGAGTGTGGTTGGGGCTGGCCAGTCATGGATGACCTGGATCTTGGTTGGATCCACATGCACACCATGTTGATCAATGATGTATCCTAAGTAATGGACCTTGTCCATGCCGAAGGAGCATTTTTCCAACTTTTCATATAGTTTGTGTTGTCGCAGGGTGTGCAGAACCTGCTGAATATGTTGCAAGTGTTCTGCCCAAGTATTTATATAGATGAGGATTTCATGCAGATACACCACTAGAAAATTATTGGTGAAAGGTCGTAGGATATATTCCATCATCCTCATAAAAGTTGTTGTAGCATTTGTCAAACCAAAGGGCATGACCAACCATTTAAAAATACCTTCTTTTGACTTGAAGGCGGTCTTCCATACATCTATTTGTTTTATTGGGACCTCGTGGTAGCCAGACTTCAGATCAATATTACTAAAGTATTTGGACCCCGTGAGCTGATCAAGGAGGTCGTCGATTCAGAGAATCGAGTACCGATTCCAAACTGTGATTTTATTCAGGGCCTGGTAATCAATGCAGAGTCGCTAGGTCCCATCATTCTTCTGCACCAGCACAATTGGGCTCCCACAAGGCGATGATATGGGAAAAATGTGCCCCTTGTGGAGGAGTTCTTGGATTTGCCTCTTGATCTCCTCGTTTTCTAACAAAGAGCGGTGGTAGACTGACCCATTGGGTGGCAGTGCACCTGGGGTTAGATCAATGGGATTCTTAACCTGGTAATGCAGACGTACCCTGATAGGAGAGGAGAAGATATCTGAGTATTCTTCCACGACCTTATCCACTTGCTTCTGTTGTGTGGAGATATCGGCCATGGAGGCGCTGGATGTGGATATCAGCTTTCGCTCACTCTGAGAGAAAATCACGAAGAAGACAAATTTTCTGGTCTGAGAGATGACCTTCCTACATTGCTTTGCAAAAATCAAGAAAATAACACTAGGAGGGACTGCCTCGGGTATCATGTACAATTTCCTGTTCAAAGTAATAATAAAACTACGAGGTCTAGACTCATATATAGCATGACGTTTCCATATAAGGTTGGCCCAAAAGAACATTACAAACTTCGAGAGGAGCAACATCACACAATACCTCATCTTTGAAAGGCTTGATGTCGTACGATAGTCGACACTGTTGGATGACAGAAATATCGCTTCCTTGGCAGAGCCATCCAATGGTGTAGGGTTGTGGGTGCGATGTTGTTAGTAGGGCCAGGCGCTTGATGACCTCTGTTGAGATGAGTTTCTTCTGGCTACTGCTATCAACAATGAAGTGCAATGGGGTGCCTTTTACGCACATATGTGAATGGAAGAGGCACTCACCTTCTTCTTGCTCGTCTGGTTCACCAGCTTGGAGCTTGTGGTAGAAACGGTGGCACTGGGTTCCGCGTCAATGATTCATCTTCCCCTTTCTGGTTCTGACTCAAATTCACAACCCACATCTAATTCAAAGGCTATCACTTCAACCACCAATGACTGCTTTGAGCGACAATCAACAATGTTATGCCAAGGGATCTTATGGAAGTCACGCCACTTCCCGGTATCTTTCTTTGTCTTTTCGGTGTACTTATTTGCTTGTGGCTTGGACTGGTTGTCCTTATATTATCCATATTTTCTTTTTCCTTTGTTCTGTGGGTTAGGGCTGCCCTTTCCTGGATTTTTCTATGAGGGGTTCTCAGGCCCAAATTGTCGCGTCTTTTGTTTGAGCTTCTGCTCGATTTTGACAACATATCGGTAGGCCGCACCCAAGGATGAGATGTCTAGAAATTCCATTTCGGTCTAGATGTTTATATGCATAAAACTATGATACTTGAGCACCAAATGTCGCTCTGAATCTTTGATACCCAACTTGGTGAGCAAGGTATGGAAGATATTTGTGAACTCTGGCACTGCTTGGTCTCTTTCTTGCCGCAATGTGGTCCATTTGGTATACAAGTCATCATAACTTATGATAGGGTATTATTTTTCCTTAATAGCATCCCTGAGGGATTCCCAGGTGGCCACAACTGTAAATAATGAGGGTTCCTCTGTTTCCTTTTTCTCACAGAAAGTTTCCCACCAATTTTTTACATGGGGAGCGGATTTGAGGAGCGCAAAAGTAATATTTTCTCTATTCGAAAAGTTATGGACAGAAAAATACTCTTCTAGTAGATTCAACCACTTGTCTACAACATTTGCTTCTATCTGACCTTCAAATATAGGAATATCAAAGTTGATTTGTACCTTGAAGGGGGTGGAGCCTCCCCTCGAGGAAGATGCATCGCCTGTTGGTAGCTGCCGAAGGATTTGCGTGAAAATATCCATCATCTCGTTCCTCTATTGCGTGAGGGCTTCCTCTAGAAACATTTTGAAAGGATCTCCTATCCTGTCATCTTTCTTTTCTCTTTCCATCAGAGGTCGCTTGGGCATGCGAGAGCTTTTGTCCTCAAGTGAAACAAGCTCAAGACCCAATTATTTGTACCTTGACCTCATTGGGGACATGCATTAAGACGACAAGGAGAAAACCGCTCTGATACCACTGATCCAGATTTTACGAGCAGAACGAAATGAATACAGATTATTAAAATATTCTTAACACATAATAACAAAGATATAATAAAGATGGTTTTCTATTCAATAAAAAAATAAGCTGAAACTGTAAAATGTAGCGGAAAACAAGCTTGCTGGAATGGTGATGGCTTATCTCTGAGAAGAGGTGTGACGACTGCGCTCATTCACAAGAATATGATTACAATGAGGCTTTGAAGGCATTTTTACAATAAACAAGAATTTCAAAATCCCTATACATCCAAAAACCTAATCATAGGAGATGAAGCACCAAAATTCATGTGGGCCTCGTTTGGGTAAGTTAGTACATCAACTTCCCGGGGTCGTAAATTTTGCATACGATATTTGTTTTAGGCGCACGATAGCCTGTTGGAAAGGTCTAACCGAGAAGAATGATTTTTGACTGGCCCAGGTCAATGTCTTTAACAGTCACCTGGGCCCCAAATCCCCAAAAAACATCGTTGAGGGCCTCAAAATGGCCCTAGAAGTTTGGAACCCAAAAAACTTATGAAAAACTGCCAAGGTGGAAAATTGTTTTTCGAGCTAGTGGAATAGGTGGGTGGCCACCGATATCCACCTAGATCAATTCAAATATCTTTGTTTGATCTCAACCACCAATCACTGTTTTGAGCAACATCCATCGATGTTGTGCCAAGGGATTTTGTGGAAGTCGCACCACTTCCCAATGTCTTTTTCATCTTCTCGTTACCCTTCTTTTCCTGCGGCTTGGAATGGTTTTCTTGAGGTTGGATTTTTTGTGGATTAGGTTTTCATTAACCATACTCTGGTTGTTACAGATTTTTAGACCCGAACTCCTGCTTAAAGTTTTGCTCGATTTTGACAACAAATCGATAAGCGGATCCTAGTGATGAAATGTCCATAAATTCCATTTCGTTTTGGATGTACCTGTGAATAGCCATGTGGTATTTTAGAACCATATGCTGCTCAAAGTATTTGATACCCAACTTGGTGCACAAGGTATGGATTGTTAAGTTTTTAATATTGTTATTAGGTTATTTCCAAATTGCATGAGCATTCAATGCATTTCCAAAACAACAGTATAAAGAGGATCACTGAAAGAAACAAAATCACAAGGTACACAACATTTAATCCTGGGAAACCCTCATGGGGGAGAAAACCTAGAAAAAACTTTCTCAATAATAGATTGCCAATACAGTGCCAAGAATAAGACCAAAACACCAAAGACAGACCAAGACTGAGCATGCGCCTCTCTTCTCCTTCCTCCTTCAATTGCAACTGCCTTCAAGATATGCGCACTAGATGAGTGAGTGAGTGTATGTAAATGAGATACCAACCTCACATATAAATATGCATGTGAGATGGCACTAGGGTTGTGTCTCTTCACTTGGTTGAGTGAACTTCTCCTATAAGTGACTAAAACCACTTTATAATTACTAGGGGCTAACTTTACAATTACCACTATAAAAATACAATTTGACCAATCCACAAAAGGGGAATTGATCTATAAAATAATAACTCAAATATAATTACAATATTCTTCAAACTTACAATATTTCAACACTCCCCCTTAACAAGAAGGGTATTCTGACATGACTCAATACAACATCATTAAGAGAAGGTGAGGGCAACATCATCATTAACATATAGAACACTGACTGGCACATCTATAAATCATCGGGATTTTTTTCTCATCATCAATATCATCATCGTTTACAACACGGAGCTGGAGTAACATCATCATCATCACCAACATTAAATTGAAACATCAACATCAATAACATGAATTTGGAACAACAACATCATCAACATCATGAGGTTGGAACATTGTCATCAACAACACAAAGTTGGAATAACATCATCAACAACAACACGAGGTTGGAACATCATCATCAACATGTGGAAACAGAATGAGACAAGTGCATCAACAATGACATTTGTGGTACTTTGATAGAGCGTCCTTACCGAACCTTTGAGATATGCCCAAGAATCATAAGATTCCCTACAATATAAAATCCTAACTGAGCTACCACTACTGACCACAACTGGCATATACATGCATAGGTACTATGACAGAATGTCCTTACCGAACCTTTGAGATCTTCCCAGGGATGATCAATCCCCTAGGATATAAAATCCTGATAGAGCTACTCGTTGTTTGTCAAGATACCTTAGTATCACCAACATCACTCCCCCTTTCGAGGGAGGTCCTTTCAGACTACACCAAACTTGTCTTAGAAGTACTCAAACTTCACACGAGACAGAGGCTTGGTCAACACATCTGCAACCTGCTCATCTGTGCCAATATATTGGAGCTTTATAGCTCCCCTCTGCACCATTTCACGAATCTAGTGGTATCGAATCTCTATGTGCTTCGACTTATCATGGAACATTGGGTTCTTCATCATATTTATACAACTCTTGTTATCACATAGAATCACAGTGGCTTCTATATCCAGATCAAACATACCTGTCAACAACTTCTGAAGCCATATGGCTTCATAACAGGCGAAACATGTTGCAATGCACTCTGCTTCTACTGTGATGAGAGAAATACTAGATTGCTTCATGCTTTTCCATGAAGTCATGCCTGACCCCAAACTAAAACAACATCCTTAAGTTCTTTTTCTGTATGAAGCACTTCCAACCCAATCTGAATTAGTATAACCATACAGTCTGAAGTCATCATCTCTAGTATAACAGAGACCATAATCCAACATACCCTGAAGGTATCTCATCAGATGCTTTGCATCTACAAGGTGAACACGTCTGGGATCCACCAGATACTGACTCATAATGTTCACATCAAAGCATATATCTAGCCTGGTATTCGTCAGATACATCAATGGTCCAACAATCTGTCTGTATAGAGTAGCATCAACCAACTCTAACGAAGTATCAACCAAGATCTTAAAATTAGTTTCCATGAGTGTGTTCGTGGATTTACATTCCAACATGTCAAATATCTTTAGTATTTCAACTGCATACTTCCCTTGGTTAAGGAAGATCTTCTCTGGGCTTTGCCAAACTTCAAGACCTAAGAAATAATGCATCGGTACTAGGTCTTTCATCTGAAACTCTGCAATGATCTTCTTCCTACAATCTGTGATGAGATTTTCTTCTCCTATCAAGAATAAATCATCCACATATAGTAACAATATAACTGTCTCGTCATTCATAACCTTGAAGTATAGGTTAGGATAAGCTTTACTCTTGGTAAATCCCAAGCTTTTCAGGAAACTATCAATTTTGGCATACCAAGCTTTAAGAGCTTGCTTCAACCCATACATATATTTCTTCAACCTGCAGACATGAGTCTTTCCATATTCAACTACAAACCCTTGTGATTGTTATATATACACTTCTTCTTCAATAACGCCATTTAAGAAAGTTATTTTCACCTTCATATGGTGTAACTTCCACTTCATTTTGGCTACAAGAGCTATGATGGCTCTAATAGAAATTTATCTGGCTACATGAGAAAATGTTTCTTTATAGTCAATACCTTCCTTTTGACAAAATCCACGAGCCACAAATATTGCCTTACGTTTTTCAATACTTCAGTCTTTTGCATATTTTATTTTGTATATCCACTTGAAAGATACCACATATTTGTTCTTTTTTATAGGAACTACTTCCCAGACATCATTCTTCATAATGGATGGTATTCTTCTGTCATGGTGTCCATCCATTCTTTCTTTTGAATGGCTTCCTCAAAGCAAGTAGGTTCCTTTTCTACAAGATCACAGATCAAGGACATATAGCTGGAGAATGGCTTAGGTTTCTTGCTTTTTCTCATGGTCCATTCTGGGGCACCATACTTCTCTACATATTGAATAAGTTCTTTCGCCCAAGCTGGCTTTCTCTTCTGAGAGATCGTCATATAGGGAGGTTCTTGAGATTCTATCATATCATGATCTTCTGGAATCTCATCATCACGAGTAACTGCAACTTCCTTTACGGGTTCTGCAACTCTAGGAGCTACAGGTTCTTCTTCATATACTTCCTCAAGCTGGCATTTCCTTGATCTTTTGAGTGCTCCATCTTCATCAAAGGTTACATCTATAATGATCTAAATATGATGGTAACCTGATATATAAATTCTGAAGGCCTTAGAGACCTCATAGTATCCAACAAATATTCTCTTCTTTCCTGAAGGATCCAAATTAGTTATCTTTTCTTTTGGAATGTGTACAAATACTAGACAACCAAATATTTTGAGATGGCTTACTTCTGGCTTCTTTTGAGTGAACATTTATTTGGGAGTTTTGAATCCAAGTGCACCATGGGATAATTTGTTCTGGACATATATTGTTGTTCTTGCTGCTTCAACCCACAAGTGCATTGGAAGATATTGATCATGAATCATAGTCTTTCTTGCTTCCATAATTTCTCTATTATTTCTTTTTGCTACACCATTTTGTTGAGGATTATAGGGAGTGGTGATGATCTAAAAATGAAGAAGACTTGAAAAACTTGGATAATTATTGCAAGTTAAATGTTATGTGTTTAAAGCAACATGATCAATTTGCAACACATAATTTAAGGATTACTTATGCAAAATACACATAGACAACAACATAAACATTGTACATAAACACATGTGCACAACAATTGATAAAGGAGTTCACCCCTCTTATGGGCTACATCTCCTGGTCCAGCTCCCAATGGATCATTATTATTAATTTCTCAAAAATTTCTCAAAAACATGTCTTACAATGCTCAAACTGATAAATCGACTGCTCCAATGGCTTCCCAGCGTCCCAAAACCCCTGTTTGGGCTCTTTCGGCACCTCAATCGGTCGAAAAATGAAGAAGTTATGCCTCCTGGAAGTCTCCCTCTTCAAGCTTGATGTCTCTGGTTCTACAATTCACACCCCCTTCAATCAAACCTAGCTCACATGCATTTTAAAGCGTATAAAACTGGCACCGGGCGCAACCGCGCCAACGGTACAAACTGTAGGACGGTTAAGGCGCCTCCAGCCCCTAACTGCCTCAGCACCTGGGCGTATGGCAACATGTGACCGAATGCTGGGCAAAAGTGGTTAAGTCGTTGTCCAACCGTATAACTCCCGCGCGTTTAATCCATCGTTCAAACCACAGATTATATACATGCACATTTAAACATTGGTTATGGTTCAAAACCCCACGCGCATGTTTAATACAATATGTAACTATGGTATATATGTATGCGATTACAAATCACGCGCACCATATTATACAATGGTTATATGTGTTAATAAAACTATGGGTCGGGGCTAAGCCCCGACCCGACCCCCCTCCGCTTTCAACATTAAACAATGTTAAATACATTTAATACCATAAACCTAACAAGACTCATGTGGCGGCATAATGGTTAGCGGAGGTTTCTCAAGTCTTTAATAGTGGGGGAGGTCCGGGGGTCGAACCCCGCGGACTCCCATAAAACTTTTACATATAACCAACAATGAGGGGTACACATGGCGCACATGGATTGGGCCACGTGTCTCCTTATTATTCGCCATTAACCGGACAAGTGTCAACACGCTACTTGCCAACAATCGACAAATGAAAGTGTGCCACATCATCCACCTGCCACGTCATCGGATGGTACGACCCTGCCACGGACTGTACGGACAGGTACAGTCAGCATCCAAAAATTTTGCATGTTTGCCTTGGTGAACAGATCACGATATCTTCTCCATACGGACTCCATTTGAGAAAGTAAATATACCGCCGAAATCAGGAAGACAATACAGATGCAATGACATTGTTTTTGTCACATTCCGAGCACTTTGAAAATTGAGCAAAATTTGATCCCCTGATCACACCTCCCCATTGGGAAGCTTTTGGACCTCCAAAAGACTATCTCAGTCTATGTGAAGATGAGGGTATAGTTCCCTCACCCTTCCAACCTCAATCCACTTGGCCTTTCTTGGATTCGTCCCTTTAAGACCAACTCGCAAATACTCCACATTCCCTCGCTTCGAAGTTCACATTCTCCTGTCCAGTATGGTGTCTTCCTGCAATTCTGTTAGATACTCTGGAGAAAAATCATCTATGGAAGGAATCTGAACATGCTCTCCTTGATCATCAATCAATGGAGGCTCATACAACTTCAAATTCTCAACATTGACAACTGCATACATCTGCATATATGGAGGCAAATCTA
>ML788142.1:630570-658984 GCA_009831015.1 Picea engelmannii | reverse complement strand
GATTTCATCTTCATCTAAGTTGTCTCCAATTTCCTCTAACTGTTCCTTGAATTGAGAAACCCTCGAGAAATAGTCTTGAACTGTTTCTCCTTTTTGCATCTTTGTATTCTTGAGTTGGGTACTCAAGTTCATCTTTTGGTTGATGTTTCGTCCTTCATACATTATGGTTAGAGCATCAAACATATCTTTTGGAGTATTCCTAGAAGACACTTGAGGGATCAATTGGTCTTTAATGGAATCTGCAATTATTCTTTTAGCCTTAATCATACCCTTCTTGTACTTCTCTTTGGCTGCATTTTCTTCAGGTTCTGGTACATTTTATTTTATGAATTTTGCAAGGTCATTCTCTTCAATAATGAGTCCAATTTTGTACTTCCAGGCATGTAAATTTTCCACACCTTCTAAGTTGTCAACAATCTTGGTGCTTGCAGACATCTTGACCTGGAGCTAAGAAAATGACCAGAAAATAAAAGTGCTCAAAAAATGAAGCGGAGCATACCAGGAGATGCGTTGGGCCAAGGCGAATTTGTTGGAGCTGACTGTTTTCTAAAAATCCAACTTTTACCCCTTGAAACGGGACTTGCGCACTTATGGACTCGTGCTTCTGGTACTGGTTCTGGTTTCCTAGTTTTTTGGTTTTCTGGTACCATTCAAAACTAGGGTTTCACTTTTCGGAGAATCCAGCCACTGAAAAAGTTTTTTCAAGATGTCAAAATATGCACTAGGGTAGGGCACACTTCCCAAGGTGGTTTTTGGTTAAAAATTCCTCTTTAGTAAAAATCCCTAATTTTCTTGTACGAGAACAGTGACGTATAGATACCTAGTGAAAGATGCTCTATTCAGTTAAGCTCTGATACCATGTTAAGTTTTTACTGTTGTTATTAGGTTATTTCCAAATTACATGAGCATTCAATGCATTTCCAAAACAATAGTATAAAGAGGATCATTGAAAGAAACACAATCACAAGGTATGCAACATTTTATCCTAGGAAAGTCTCATAGGGGAGAAAACCCAACAAAAACTTCCTCAATAATAGATTTCCAATACAATTCCAAGACTAAGGCCAAAACACCAAAGACAGACCAAGAATGAGAATGCACCTCTCTTCTCCTTCCTCATGCAATTGCAACTTCCTTCAAGACATGTGCATTATATGAGTGAGTGAGTGTATGAAAATGAGACACCAACCTCACATATAAATACAAGTGTGATATGGTGCTAGGGTTGTGTCTCTTCACTTGGTTGAGCCGACTTCTCCTAGAAATAACTAAAACCACTTTATAATTACTAGGGGCCAAATTTACAAATACCACTATACAAATACAGTTTGACCAATCCACAAAAAATGATTTGAGCTTATACAAGACCCGACTTGATTAATCCGCAAAAGGGGATTTGATCTATAAAATAATAACTCAAATACAATTAGAATATTCTTCGAAGTTACAATATTTCAACATGGAAGGTATTTGTGAACTCTAGCACTGTTTGGGTCCCCTCTTGACGCAACGTAGTCCATCTCATGTACTGGTCATCATAGTTTCCCAAAGGGTAATATTGCTCCGTAACCACATCCATAAAAAAATCTCAAGTGGCTCGACCCCAAATATTCCAAACTCCTCTATGGAATTCTTCTCCCAGTAATTTTCCCACCAATGTTTGACATGGTGGAAAGTCTTAAGAAGTGCAAATGTGATATTTTCTATGTTGAAAAAATTGTGAATAGAGAAATAACCCTCTAGAAAATTTAACCATTTTTCTAAAGCATCCACATTGATATAGCCTTCAAATATGAGAATATCAAAATTAACTTGTACCTTGAATGAGGTAGTGTCTCCAACACGATTGATTGACGAAGATGAGCATGTTATTGTCGGCAATGGTTGAAGGATTTGGGAAAAATTCTCCAACATCTCATTCCTCTGTTGTGCGAAGGATTTTGTGAGAAATAACTTGATGGGATATTCTACTCCCTCGTCTCTCTTCTCTTCCTCCATGGGAGGCCACTTGGGCTGGTGAGAGTGGTTGTCCTCAAGATAAACTAGCTCGAGACCCAACTCTCTATACCCTAACCTCGTCGGGGACATGCACTAAGAAACGAAAAGGAGTAGCCTTCTTTGATACCACTGATCCTGATTATTTTGAGAATGAAATAAAGGCGAAAATATAAAAATCAAATACACATATATAATTCCAGAAACACATAGATACGATATTGCACAATTTTTATTAAAGACGGAAATGTACAGAAACTATAAAAATACAGAGTGAACGAACTCTCTAGAATGGTGGTATCTTATCTCTAAGAAGAGATGTGTTGGCTATGCTCATTCACAAGAGGATGAAGATGATTACAATGAGGCTCTATAGGCCTTTTTAACATAAAGAAAATCCAAAACCATAACCATAGAGGATGAAACGCCAAAAGGTTTGCGAGCCCCGATGGGGGGTAGTTGATACATCAACTTCGCAAGGATGTAACTTTTGCAAACAATCTTCGTTTGGGTTGCACGATAGTTCATTGGAAAGGTCTATCTGAGGAATACACATTTTTTCATCACACTCTAAAAAAAGCGTATACTGTGACTATGGTGGGCCCAAAAAAAATTGTTTAGGGCCTCAACATGACCCCAAAAATTTAGGACCCGAAAATCTGTAGAAAAACTGCCAAGGTGGAAAACCCTATTTTGAGCCAGCGGAATAGGTGGGTTTCCACCAATTTTTACCTGGATCATTCTTCCCTCCTTAGGAAACAATGGTATCCATTGCATCAAGATCCCATGGAATATTTTGGGGAATCTGAACCTTGGTGAGTTGCTTTCCTTGCTGAAGAATCTGCCTTGCTTAGCTTGTTGAAGGTTGATATGAACCTGTTGCTGGAGGGGTTGGATCTGTTCAACTGATATAGCTGTATGATATTCCTGAGTGTGGGAGGAATCTGTCGGTGAATATGTAACATGAAGAGAATGAAGATATTTCTTATAACTTTGCTTGACTAGATAGTGTGGAGGCACCCCTGTAGGTGCAATAAGAATATCTTGGTGATCTTCTACAATCTTGTTGACCTGCTTCTTCTGGATAGAAGCGTATGAGGCCTAGGATGAAATGGTTGCAGTGTCATTCTCTCCCGACTATATTGTGAAGAGGCTAAACATTTTGGCACAAGATATTACTTTGTTGCACCATTTTTTCGGGAGAATAGTTACAACTACCTTTAGTATCCTGTAGATGACCTCCGAGAGTAACAATGATGCTATAGAGTCGAGCCTCATAAACAACATGATTCTTCCACATATATGGCTGGCCCAAAATAACATCATATACTTCCAGTGGGGAAAAATCACACAATACCTCATCCTTGAAGGGCTTGATGATTTATGACAAGCGACATTACTGGCTGACATGAAGATCTAATCCCTGGCAAAGTCATCCAATGTTGTATGGCTACGAGTGAGGTGTTGTCAGTAAATTCAATTGCTTGATGAACTTTGTTGAGATAAGGTTCTTCTGGCTTCCGTTATCAACAATAAAATGCAATAAGGTCCCCTTCACCCACATCCATGAATGGAAGAGGTGGCCCCCCTCCTCAGGATACTCTGGTTCTTCTAGTTGGATTGTTGTGGTCATTACAGTAGCAGTGGGTTCTGCATCAATGATCGATCTCCTTTTATTATTGTCTAAATTAGAGTCTGATTTGGGGTTCATATCTGTTTCTTTGAGATCGACCATCAATTATTTTTTTGAGTGACATTCATCGGTGTTGTGCTAAGGGATTTTATGGAAGCACCACTTCCTAGTGTCCTTTTTCGTCTTCCCGTTATCCTTCTTTTCCTACAGCTTGGATTGGTTGTATTGAGGTTGGATATTTTGTATATTAGGGATGCCTTTACCATACTTTGTTTTTTTGTGGATTTTCCAACCTGAACTCCTGCTTGTTCCGCTACTTAAATTTCTTCTCGAGTTTGACAACATATCGATAAGTGGCTCCCTATGATGAAATGTCTAGAAATTCCATTTCGGTTTGGATGTGCCTATGAAGAGCCTCATAGTATTTTATAACCAGATGTCGCTCGGAGTCTTTGATACCCAACTTGGTGCGCAAGGTATGGAAGGTATTTGTGAACTCCAGAACTTTTTGGCCCCTCTCTTGATGTAGCGTGGTCCATCCCATGTACTGGTAGTCATAGTTTACCACGGGGCAATATTGATCCTTGACCACATCCATAAAAAAATACCAAGTGGGATCAACCCTAAATATTCCAGAATCCTCTGTGGAATTCTTCTCCTTTCCCACCAATGTATGACATGGGGGATAGCCTTAAGGAGTGCAAAGGTGATCTTATCTATGTCGGAAAAATTGTGAACAAAGAAATAACCTTCTAGCAAATTTAACCATTTTTCCAAAGCATCTGCATTGATCTAGACTTCAAATACAAGAATATCAAAATTAACCCGTATCTTGAATGGGGTAGTGTCTCCAAAGAAAATTATTGACAAAGACGTGTCTGTTATTGTCGACAATCATTGAAGGATTTGGGAAAAATTCTCCAACATCTCGTTCCTCTTTGGCGCGAGGGCTTCCGTGAGAAACAAATTGATGGGATATTTTTCTCCCTTGTGCCTCTTCTCTTCCGCCATGGGAGGCCGTTTGGGCTGGCGAGAGTGGTTTTCCTCAAGAGAAACTAGCTCAAGACCCAACTCTCTACACCATGACCTCGTTGGGGACATGCACTAAGAAATGAAAAGGAGTAACCTACTCTGATACCACTGATACGGATTATTTTGAAAATGAAATGAAGACATAAATATAACAAGTAAATAAAAATATATAATGCCAGAAACACATAGATACAATAATGTACAATTTTTACTAAGGATGAAAATGTACAGAAACTATAAAAAAACATAGCGAATGAACTCGCTAGAATGGTGGAAACTTATCTCTGAGAAGAGATGTGATGGCTACGCTCATTCATAAGAAGATGAAGATGATTACAATGAGGCTCTAGAGGTCCTTTTAACCTAAAGAAAATAAAAATCCCTAACCCCAGAAAATGAAACGCCAAAAGGTTTGTGGTCCTTGCTAGGGGGTAGTTGATACATCAACTACCCAAGGGTGTAACTTTTGCATACGATATTTGTTTGGTGCACACGATAGCTCGTTGAAAATTTCTATCCGAGGAATACACATTTTGTCTAAATTTGAAAGTGTGATTGAGGGGGCCCAAAAAACATTGTTTAGAGCCTCAAAACAACCCCGAAAGTTTAGGACCCAAAAAAATGTAGAAAAACTACCAAGGTGGTGTTAAGGTTTAAGCTATTATTATGTTTCTTTTCAACTTACTAGATAACCATACCATAAATAGGATCAATGATAGAAACACAATCACAAGATAAACATCATTTATCCTAGGAAACCCTCATGGGGGATAAAACCCAACAAAAACTTCCTTAATATAGATAGCCAATACAATGCCAAGACAATAAACCAAACACTAGAGAATATCCACCACTGAGCAATGCACCTCTCTCTACGTTCTTCTCCCAACTGCATCTACCAAACTTGCGCACTAGATGAGCAAATGAGTGAGTGACCAAATGAGGCATTGGCTTCCTTTATTTATAAAAACTGGGAGGTGCTGGAAAGGTGTCTCTTCATTGGGCAGGGCCGACTTGTCTTCTTAGTGGTTAAAACCACTTTAATTATCCTGGGGGATGACTTCTTAATTTTCACAATATATTTAGGGTTTGACCAATCCACAAAAGGGAATTTGGTCAATTACAATGCTTGACATGATCAATCCACAAAAGGGGATTGATATAATGAATAATAACTCAATAATAAATAGAATACTCTTTGCAGTTACAATATTTCAACACTCCCCCTTAACAAGAAGTGTATTCTACAACATCATCAGGAAAGAGAGAGGGAAACAACATCATCAACATCTGGAACACTGACTGGCATATCTATAAATCATCGAAACTTTTTCTCATCATCATCATCATCAATAACAACACAAGGCTGATACAACATCACAACACGAAGGTTGGAGCATCATCAAGAACAACAACATCACAACACAAAGATTGGAGCATCATTAACATCAACACTAGGCTGGAAATATTCAACACGAAGCTAGCATTTCAACAACATCAACACGAAGCTGGAAATATTCAACACGAGGCTGGCATCACAACAACATCAACACAAAACTGGAAATATTCAGCACTAGGATGGCATCACAACAACATCAGCACAACGCTGGAAATATTCAGCACTAGGTTGGCATCACAACAACATCAACATGAAGCTGGAAATATTTAGCACTAGGTTGGCATCAACACTACTCCCCCTTTCGAGGGAGGGCCTTTTGGACTACACCAAACTTATCTCAAAAGTGCTCAAACTTTACATGAGATAGAGGCTTGGTCAACACATCTGCAACATATTCATCCGTACTAAAATACTGGAGCTTTATGGCTCCTCTCTGCACCATATCACATATGTAATGATATCATATCTCTATGTGTTTTGACTTGTCATGGAACATGGGGTTCTCTGTCATATTTATGCAACTCTGGTTATCACATAGAATCACGGTTGCTTCCATCTCTAGATCGAATAGACCTGTCAACGACTTCCGAAGCCATGTGGCTTCACAACTAGCGAAACATGAAACAATGTATTCTACTTCTGTCGTGCTAAGAGAAATGCTTGATTGCTTCCTACTCTTCCATGAGATCATGGTTGACCCGAGACCGAAACAATATCCTGAAGTGTTTTTTCTGTCAGAGACACTTCCCGCCCAATCTGAATCGATATAACCACTTAGTCTGAAGTCACAATCTCAATTATAACTGAGACCACAATCTAATGTACCTCTAAGGTACCTCATCACATGTTTTGCAGCAACCAGGTGAACACGTCTGGGCTCTACCAGAAATTGACTCAAGGTGTTCACAACAAAACATATATCTAGCGTGGTGTTTGTTAGATACATCAATGATCCAATGATTTGTCTGTACAATGTAGCATCGATCAATTCTGACGAAGTGACAACCAAGAGATTCAAGTTTATTTCCATAGGTGTATTCATGGATTTACACTCCAACATATCGAATCTCTTCAATATTTCAACTACATACTTCCCTTGGTTAAGGAAGATCTTCTCTGGGCTCTGCCAGACCTCAAGACCTAAGAAATAATGCATTAGGCCAAGGTATTTCATCTCAAATTATGCAGAGAGATTCTTCTTACAATCAATGATGATATTTTCTTTTCCAATTAGAAATAAGGCATCCACATACAACAACAATATAGCAAGCTCATCATTCATAACCTTGAAGTAAAGGTTAGAATCTGCTTTAGTCTTGGTAAAACCCAAGCTCATCAGAAAACTTTCAATTCTTCCATACCAAGCTCTAGGAACTCTCTTCAATCCGTACAGAGCCTTCTTCAACCTGCAGACATGAGTCTTCCTGTCTTCAACTTCAAACCCTTGAGGTTGTTCTATATATACTTCTTCTTCAATGACAACATTTAAGAAGGTTGTTTTCACGTCTATCTGGTGTAATTTCCACTTCATCTTAGATGCAAGGGCTATGATGATTCTGATTGAAGTGTATTTGGCTACAGGAGAAAACATCTCTTCATAGTCAGTGCCTTCCTTTTGAGAAAATCCACAAGCAACAAAACTTGTTTTATATTTCTTAATACTTTCATCAACAACATGTTTTATTTTGAAAATCCATTTGGAAGATATCACATCCTTGCTCTTCGGTCTGGGAACTATTTCCCATACATCATTCTTTATAATGGATTGGTATTCTTCTATCATGGAATCTGCCCATTATTTCTTCTGAATAGATTCTTCAAAGCAAGTAGGCTCCATCTCTAAGAGATCACACATTAAAGCCACATAACTGAAGAATGGCTTGGGTTTCTTGACTTGTCTCATGGTTCCTTCGGGGGCACTATAATTCTCTCCATATTGAATAAGTTCCCTTGCCCAGGATGACTTTATCTCGTGGGAGACCATTATCTTGGGAGGTTCTTGATATTATATTATGTCATGATCTTCTAGAATCTCCTCATTAGGGGAAGTTATGACTTCCCACACCGGTTCTGCAACTCTGGGAGCCACGAGTTCTTCTTCATATACTTATTCAAGCTGACATCTTCTTGATTTCTTGAGTGCTACATCTTCATCAAAGGTTACATCTCTGATGATTTCAATATGATGGTAACCTGGTATATAAACTCTGAAGGCCTTGGAGACCTCACAATATCCAACAAATATTCCCTTCTTTCCTAAAGGGTCTAGCTTGGTTCTCTTCTCTTTCGAAACGTGTACAAATATTGAACAACCAAATATTTTGAGATGACTTACTTTTGGCTTCTTTTCGGAGAACATCTCTTGAGGGGTCTTGAACCCAAGTGCACTATGGGACAATATTTTATGTACATATAATGATGTTTCTTCTACTTCTTCCCATAAGTGAATTGGAAGATCTTGATCATGGATCATAGTCTTCACTGCTTCCATTATAGTTCTGTTCTTTATTTCTGCTACACCATTTTGTTGAGGATTGTAGGGAGTGGCGAGCTCCCTTTTGATCCCGACATCTTTACAAAAGTTTACGAACTCTTTTGAGTTGTATTATCCTCCATTATCTGACCTGCGTATCTTGATCTTTCTTTCAGAGAGATTCTCTATCAAGTCTTTGAATTCCTTGAATTTACTGAACACTTCATCTTTTGATTTCAAAAAATAAAACCAGGTTTTGCGACAATAATCATCAATAAAAGACACATAGTATACATACCCACTGATGGAGGTTGATGGCATTGAGCCACATACATATGAGTGAATGAGCTCTAGGAATCCTTCTTCTTTACTGTCTCTCTTCAGGAAAGGTTTCTTAATGTTCTTTCCTTGTGCACATCCATTGCACACACCTTCATGGTCAACCTTGAATTCTGGTAAACCCGTGACTGCCTTTCTTACATATGGTAATGTCTTGTAGTTGATGTGAGCTAGTATTCTATGCCAAAATTCACATGGATTCTCAATGGAATGAGTCAAGGCTTCTTCTAAGTGGCCTTTTATCTCATACAAGCCACCTTCTTCTTTTCCAGTAACAATTGCTTCTTTTATGGTTTTTCCTTTGGGCCACATAAGAACTTATCCATCTATGAAGGAAACTATGAAGCCTTTATTCTCTAAAGCTGAGATAGAAAGTAAGTTCTTTGTCAAACCTAGTACATAAAGTACATCCTTTATCTTCATTGGAGTCCCCAAATCAGGTTTGTAATTTTATTCTCCTACTCCTTTTATAGGGTTTTGATAATCATCTCCAAGTGTAATTTGATTTTCCTACTCCTTTCTGCATCCTTGTACTTTTGAGTTGAGTTCTTAGATTCATCTTTCGATTAATGTTCTTCCCTTCATACAATCTGGTTAGGGAATCAAACATTTGTTTTGGAGTTTTCTTTGAAGCCACTTGAGGAATCAAGTGATATTTAATAGAATCTGCAATGATTCTTTTGGCCATAATTGTGTCCTTTTGGTGTTTTGCTTTAGCTACAACATCAATAGGTTATGGTACATCTTATTTAATGAATCTTTCTAGGTCATTCTATTCAAGAATGAGTGCAATCGTATACTTCTAGGCACACAAGTTTTCCACACCTTCTATCTTTTCAACAAGATTAGTGCTTGCAGACATCTTTACCTAGAGCTAGGAAAATGACCAAAAAATGAAAATGCCTAGAATTTAATTTTGAACATACCAGGAGGTGTGCTTGGCTGAGGCAAGTAGCTCGATGCAGTTAGATTTCAGAAAATCTAAATTTTCCCCTTCAAACTTGACTAGCAGAATTCTGGATTAGGCTCATTTTCTTTGTCCCACTTTAGCACTAAGTCTCCTACTTCAAAATTCTTATATTTAGCCTTATGCTTATCAAACCACCTTTTAATTATTTGTGGTGAGCTATGAAATTTGATTTAGCTTTCTCCCTTTCTTCTTCAAGCATGAGGAGGGTATCAATTCTTTGTTGTATGACTGATGAGGGATGTCCTCTCGAATCCTGAGCAAGTTGAAGAGATGGAATATATAGCCCATTCGAGAGAATGGATTCATGTTTGTATACCAGAAACTATGGGGAATTCCCTATAGAATCCTTGGGTGTAACTCTATCAACCCATAAAGTATTATGGAGTGAACTATGCCAATTTCTCAGGTTGTCTGCAACTGGTTTCTTCAATATTCTCACTAGATTCTTATTAGTTGATTTTGCCACTTTGTTCCCCTATGGATAGTAGTTTGCAGAGTATATGATTATAATTCCTTTGCCTAGGGAAAACTCTGTTAATAGGGTGGAAGAAATGTAAGTTGTGTTATAAAAAACAAGGACGAAGGGCATGTCGAACCTTGTGATTAGTTGTTGTTCCATGAATTGGATCACCACCTTTTCGTTTACATGAGTTAGAGGGATGGCTTCTGCCCATTTCGTGAAATAATCTGTGGCAGTCAGTATGTACCTATGTTGTTTTGAAGAACTTGGTGTAATTTCTCCTATGATATCTAACCCCCATTTTTCAAATGGCCTAGAAACAACCATCGGTTGGAGTGGGATAGTTGCTCCCTTCTCCCTCCCTGCGCTTATTTGACAAGTCTTACAATTTCTAGCGTATGTGTGAGCGTCTCTGAATAGGCCAATAATATCCAGCTCTCAGTATTTTATGAGTGGTGGTGTTTCATGCGAAATGTCCACCGGCAGGACCATCATGGAGCTCTTTCAGAAATTTGTTTGCATCTTCACGTTCAAGACATCTTAAAAGGACCCCATAGTAATTGACATGGAAGAGTATCGAATTTATGAGGCGATATTGTGCGGATTTTAATCTAACATCTCTCCTTTCCCTAGGGTTTAGGTTCTCTGGGAAAGTCACATGATGCAAAACATAAGTCAGTTTCTTGTACCAACACTCTTCCCGTGGGGAAACATATGAAGCTTCACCACACCATAATGCCAATTCATTCTCCCACCCGGGGTTGTCATTTACTTGTTCTTGGGCTTCAGAAGCCAGTTTGCATAACCCTTGTCCATTAACTAGTTTAGCAGGTTTTATATTTAGATAAAATTCTTGGACTACTACCATCGAGTTTCCTCTTCTTTCCCCCATCTCTTGTTGAGTGAATAGGGATCGGACTGCAAGGTGTGGCACTATGACTTTGGTGTGATTCTTAAGGATGTAAGATCTGAAGTGTTTCATTGCCTTGTATACCGCATAATTCTACTTTTCTATAGCAGGGTAATTTTGTTCGGCCCCTTGGTGACTAGTGCTCATGAATGATATCAGGGCTTCGTTGTTGTCGTCATCCTTTTGAGTCAATACTGCAGCTAGTGATTGGTCAAAGGAAAAAGTGTAGAGAAATAAATCCTTGTTGAAATCGGGACTTCGTAATATTGGAGCCTGAGATATTGCAGTCTTAATATTGTTGAAATCCCTCTTCCTTTCATCATCCCACTTAAATTCAACATCTTTAAAAATCATCTTTTGTAAGGGTTTGATAGTTTCAGTGAAATCGAGGGTGAATTTCCTCACAAAATTGATTTTCCCAAAGAATGATTGCATAGCCTTTTTGTTGTGGGGTAACGGAAGTTGAGCTATAGCCTTAATCCTTTCTGGGTCTATGTGAATCCCTGCTTGAGATATAATTTGGCCTAACAACTTAGCTTCCTCGACACCAAAAATAGTTTTCTTAGGTTTAAGGATATACTATATTTCCTACACCTTTCAAAAATCTGGGTTAAATGTTGGATGTGATCTTCTTTGTTCTTTGAATACACAATTACGTCATCCAAATAGACTACTACACATTTGTTGATTAGTCCCTTAAATTCTACGTCCATGGCCCTTTGGAAGGTTTCCCCTACATTGATTAACCCAAAGGGCATGTGTTTATAAGCGAAGGTTCCCCACTTGGTTCGAAAGGTAGTTTTCAAGCGGTCTTGTTTTGAAACTAGAACCTGGTTGTAACCTAAGAAACCATCTAGCAGAGAGAAAATCTCAGAGCCAGACACGGACTGTAAGAGTTGCTCCATTGGTGGGACTGGATAGTTTTTCTTTTCTGAATCTTTGTTGAGGTTTCTGAAATCTACGCACAGGCGGATCTCCCCAGACTGTTTCCTTATAGGAACCAAATTTTCTACCCAGGAAAAGTGTCTAACTTGAAAAATAATCATGGCATCTAGTAGTTTCTTTAACTCTTGACACATGAGCGGCTCCAGGGATGGGTGGTATTTCTGTAGCTTTTGTTGGAAGGGTTTTATTTCAGGTTTTAACGGGATAATGTGTTGAATGATATGAGTATCATAGGTTTTTAGATCTCGGTAGGACCATTGAAAGACATATTGGTATTGTCTAAAAAGTTTGAGATATGCCTTCCTTTCCTCTTTAGATATTGTCTTTCATAGATTTACATTCTTGGGGTTTTTCGGGGTTCCTAGATCTATAGTTTCATGCATGGGACAGGAACTACCCGTCTTCGTGTTTTTTGACC
Organism: Picea engelmannii; assembly: GCA_009831015.1. Classification (NCBI taxonomy): domain Eukaryota; kingdom Viridiplantae; phylum Streptophyta; class Pinopsida; order Pinales; family Pinaceae; genus Picea; species Picea engelmannii. The sequence continues at coordinate 646,410 of ML788142.1, read as the reverse complement.
CTTTAAATCGCACCCTTATGTCAAAAAGGTTTTCTAAATTGGCTATTCACTTCTGTATCGTGTGAGACCTTAGTTTGTTAGTCTGAGGATCTATTTCCATTGATTTCCCCTGGAATACTTCATCGTCAATAACCAAGTATTTAAAATTATCCTGATTGGTCAAATTTTTTATAATTTGTTCATCTCCTTCAAAGACCTTTCAATTCGAAATATTGTTAGACACCGACGGTTTGTAGAGTAGCTCCATGGTGAACCAGGAGGCTTCATAATCTTCTAGAGGTGATAGCCTTGAGGCAACGGTGGCCAGAGAATAAACAAGAATGTTCTTTGTTCTGGGGATTTTTGTAATGTTGAAAGGCTTCAAAATGTTCTATTAGCATGTGCACTTCTTGTTGGTAATTCTTCAAGTGTGGAGAGTTGCAATGTATAGTATTCCTTACTTTTCTAACGATGATTTCAGAATCTCTGAATACCTTCAATTCTTTAACGTTCAAGTACATGGATTTGTTTAGCCCTTGTACTAGAGCGTCATACTCAGTGGTATTGTTTGTGCATTTGAACTCTAGTATACAGGACAAAAAATTTCATTTACCTTTTGTATCAATGAGGATGCACGAGGATGCACCCTGACCCTTCTTGCAATTTAGAGCCATCAAAGTATAAGGTCCAAACTTGTGGGAAAAACTCATTAGCTTCCTCTTTCTTGTCACTTTCCTCTTCCTTTCCTGTTTGTTCTATGAGTTTTGACGTGGGTTCTTGACATAAGAGGATTTCCCCTGCCGTCATCGACAGTTTCTCTTCAAACATCATTTCAGAGTTTTGAGTAAGAGAGACATCAGATGAGAGGGGGGGATAAATTCATGAAATTGGAGTCACATGAATAATTGCCTAGCACGGGGAAATCCACCGGTGAGGGTTCATTGAGGGTTTCTAAGTCGGTGACAGTATGTTTTAGATATCTTTCCCTATCAATCCTGATCATGTTTGTGTGCCCCTTTAAGGTCAACCAAAGGTGAGCCCAGACTATACTAAAGTATCTGTTTAACTTCTCAGACCAGTCTCGACCTAATAACAATCCATAAGCTTCTGGGATATCTACTACAATGATGTCAATTACTTGCACAAATTTAGGGTGTGTCACTATTCTAATCATCACATCTTTGAGCTCTCCCATAATCTTCACTTGGGTTTTGTCTAGTTGTATAACATGCTTATCGCTTTTGATAGGGAATGTGTTTAATTTTTTGCAAATAGACAATGGCATAAAATTGGAGGATGCTCATGAGTCAACCAAACAATTATGGAGGTTTCTGTTGAAGACTTCAAACATCAAAAGAAACGGTAGAACAAAAGGTTTTCCCTTCTTATCTTCAGAGTAGGCGTTCACAGTTGGCTTATTTCTCACGTCTGTGGGAGTTAGATTTCCTCCTTGGTTAGTGTTTGTCCTAGGGTTTTCTACTGATTTTAATGCTTGTAATAAAAATTCCTTTTGCTGAGGGATTCTACACATGTCCATGACCGATATATTTTCTTTCAACTTTTTCAAGTCTTCTACTATGTTGTAGTCTAGCTTGGGTGATTCTTGCGTATGGATGTTTATAGGATTTCTTCGGGGAGAAAAAGGTGCTTTCGGGTGATCGGGAGTTGGTTTTCCTCCTGAAGTTTGGGTCATAGTGAGGTCGTTTGAGACAGGTTGACCCCTACTTTGTGTTTTTACATCCAAGACTTCTGCAGGTGGTTCTTGAACTTCAAATAGGTCATCAGAAGGCATAGGTAAATCAGGTTCTCAAATCAACATGGTTGTTTCTTTTGGTGGATCAACCTCTTCCTGATTGGAAATATTTATAGTTGAGCCACTTGATTGTTCGGTTAGAGAGACTTCATCTAGAAACTGATTGGCCATCAAATTAATGGCATGAACCATTATGGGAAGTCTCTTTTAGAGTGATTCTCTTGATGATAGGTACAGAAAGAGTCATATGCTACATTTCCCAGATCGATGTTTAAGTTGGCTGGGGGAGATTCAATTGCTTTGAAAGGTGGATTCCTTTTAAAGAAAGGATTATATGGCCTATGTCCTTGGTTTCCCTCCCCTGCTCTTCTCTTCATGTCTATGATTTTGTTTCACAACTTCTTGACCATGTGTTGTAGGTCTTTTATATCCTCACTTCCCTTTTCGGGACCTTGTTCTATTTGTTTCCCTGGGGGTCTGGTCAACAGTAGTCCTTTCCTATGAGGAGGTTGAACTTCTTTCTTAACTAACGACACCTGACCTTTTTTACATCCCTTCATTTGGAACTCTATCTTTTTGGCTTCTTCAAAATTCTCAGCTAAGGTTGGTTTGGCATCCCTTTTCACAAACATGGAAATAGAAGCTGGGAGAGCATTAATGTATACTTCGATTTGCAACTCTTGAGTAGGTTTAGCTTCGGGCTAGAATTTGATTAAGATAGTGGTAAATATTTGATTGAAGTCTTTAATCCTTTCCTTTGAACTCATGGTGGCAGCTAACAAATCATCCATCAAATCTTCTGTAGTGGTTTCTTCTACAAATTTATCTAGAAAATCCTTTTGAAAATTAGTCCAACTAGTTATGGATCCTACAGGTAAGTTAAAATACCACATGGAGGACGAATTCTCGAAAGTGTAGGGGAAAATCCTACAAACTATGTCTTCATGTTGAACATTCATCAGTCTGATAGCAAGTATGAACTTTTTGATATGGTCTTCCGGCAATCCTGAGGTTTCAGGGTCAAATTTAGGGAGTAACTTCTTTGGATGTCGGGAAAGGTTGTGTACTCATCCAGGGATGGCCAAAGCATCTTTGGCCAACCAAGGTTGATTATTCTGAGGTGGGTTTCCCCTTTCTTCATCGTGGTCATTGTTATCTTCCATCTCTTCAGATCGTTCTGAGTTAAACCCTTCCTCTTCAGAAAAGTCGTCGGGCTCAGAGTAGTTAATGGTCCATGCTTTGGGGATTAGATTAAGATGATGTTTGATTTTAGTGAGGGAGAATTCTATTAGGTATTCTACTGTGTGCACAAAAACCTTATCGGGGGACTCGACCACTGGTCTTCTTATTTTTTTTCTTCGAGGAAGTAACAGAGCTAAGGGCAGTGCACCGATCTGTTGGGTGTAAGATCTTGTGATTCTTTTGAATTGGTTCAATTCCTCGTGAGGAAGAGTGTAAGGTATATTAGGGAACATATGTTTTTCCTCGTGCTGGGGTGAGTTACTCATTTCAGGAGTACTTAGCGTGTGTGGGTTGTCTTGGGAATGACTAGTTATGCATGTGGGCTATTTTGAATCTACAGGTTGCGTGAAATACTATGTGAAAAATATTATCAACCATTCATTCTTCAGGCCCTCCTTCTAGCTCCATTTTTGTTGAGGGATCCTAAATCCCTTTAACTCAACAATAGGAACCAAACCCACCACCGAGGCCCAATTAGACTCTACAACATTTAATAGTGGAATGGTTCTCCAAATCTTGCGATCTGACCAAATAATCGATGGGATTTACATTTTCTTGTGAAGGCTTCTCCTTCAGTTCAAACATTCTCTTTTTGTATTTTCTTTTATAGGTGGGAGCGATACAAGACAAAAGTCGGTATAAACCAACTAGGCAACAAAGAGGGAAAAAGATTAACTAATGGAGAAGGTTGAGCTTGGGATAACCCTTTCACTCTAGCATGCAGGCAACAAATTATCTACCACAAGCCTAGTAATAATACATTAACTTGTTGGTGTTCCAATCATTAACTGAGGTGTGATTATCAAAAGAAAACACATATGCAATAAACGATGGCAAGAAAAATAATTCCCTTAACTCTAATCATCAATCACATAATAACACAACGATTTAATTTTCATCATTAAAGACAAGAACCATAAAACATTGAATCATATAACTTATCAACAGATTTAGAATCTCTTACTCATTACAACATCCATTCAAGAGATGAAATCATAAATAATTCTTCTCCACATCCAATCATACACGCTTTTGATGAAAAACACAAACTTGTCTTTGGTCCTAAACATGACTTCTCAATTAAGGCAGTTCCGAAATAGTTCTTTACAAAATCCAAAAATGAGGGTCTTTACAACAACCATCGACCTTTACTAACATGTCGATCCTCCTTTTTGTAACATACTATTAACTAAAAATAACTATTAAAATGTAGCTAAGTAAAACAAAATTCTCCACATGGCGCTTTCTTCTATCAATCTTTCTAAAAGTCAGCACATGATCTCACTTGAGTGGATGACTCTTCTTGTACTCCGACCACTTGACAAAGAGATCCTCGTATGTGTTAGAATACAGGAAGTTATGTTGTTCCATTGGAGCCGAAAGAATATATCTTATCTCTACTGCCCGTGCATGATACTTGACTATTCTAGCACTTAACTTCTGCAACATGGCTCGAGCTTTGATCGAGTGCTCCATGAATTGTCACACCTGTCTTGGCGCCATGTCTTCCACCTTCGCTATTTCTGCAGCCCACGATGAGTCTTGTTCAGAATGTGATTTAACTATGTCGCGCAAGTTGAGAAAGTCATCAGGTTTGTCGAATTTGGGGAGGCTGATGTCTCTCATTACCCAGTTAATATTGGTCCATCTTTTCTCGCACTTGGCCCATTTCTCTTGGCTTTCCCGATGAGGTTCTTGATCCATTTTAACCCAATATTCGGTCGATTTCCTTATGCGATCGATGTTTCTTTCCCTTAACACCTGGATGTCGTGCTCTTTGGCATCTCGACCTTATTGCATCGCGCTAATGTAGTCGATCCTTTCCATGGATTGATGTGATTTCTCGTACCACCTCTCCATATCCTTCCACATCGCCAGTTCCATGAGAGTGTCTTCCTGAAGCTCGGCTATCCTTGCAGTGAACATGTGTCGTTCATCTGTAAAATTGTTGTAGGCCTCCTGGAATTCACTTCTTAGGAACATCGCGACTTGTGTGGTGTCCTAGTAATATTTTTCCAAGTGGTGCAAATGTTCCAATTCTTTCAGAGCCGTAGCCAACTCCTCTTCATCCATTTTTTCTCTGTCCAGGGTGGCATCTGTGATTTCCATCTCTACGCCGATAAGTTTGGATGTCTTGGCGTGCTCTGTGTTGATCAGATTTTCCTCTGTGGTGATGAGGATGGAGCAATCTAGAGTGATCCTCCTTTTCTTGGTGGTTCTTTGCATGATAGCTTTCCTTTTCCAGTCATAAGCGATGGCATGTATGTCAGTGACTTCATCCATGGGTTCGGGGATTTGTTGATCTCCCCATGTGAGCATATTTCCCAGGCTCCTAATGGTGTAAATTTGTTCAAGACTGGGTTCTTGAACTTCCTCTCTGTGTTCCGAAGGTCCAACATTTGTTTGTGGCTCATCAGGAAGTTGAGTACCGACTGAAATTGAGGCATCGGGGGTAGGTTTGATACTTACTTGATCATCGGTCACTGAGACGTGATTTCTTGCTATGGATATTCTTCTTCTAGTTCGCTCGACCCTGGCTTGTCTTTCGAACTATCCGCTTGGGTCTTCGGTGCATCGGGCAGCTCAATGTCTATGACACTTTCGACCTCTTGTTCATTCTATGGAAGGAAAATTTGAGCATCAGGAGCTGGGGAAGATTCCTTCTCTGGTTCCTTTTCCTTCGTGATTGGTACATGGGTCACTAAGGATACCTCTCGGCTCTCTTCATCATCATATATTTTTATCAATTCGCGGAGGGGGTTTGGTGCACTTGCTATCCCTGGTGTTCTAACTATCTTCGGCTGAGTTGAAACATCCCCCGATGATCCGGTCTGTGGTGTTGTGATTTCAGGGTTGTCTAACCCAGGGATTTCATCAATGTCCATTAGTTCAGGGCCGTTTGGGCCTGATTGGATTTCATCTGGGTTATCGGTAGGAGTTCCTATCATTCCTATGAGGTATAGGTCATCTTACAATGGATCAATCACTCGTTGAGCATGTTATATCATGAGAAACCCCCTTTCATGTGTGTCATGTATCACAGGGAAACCTCTATCCTGCACCGGGGCTACCAGGGGAACCTCTGCTGCTTCCGTAGCTATCATTTCTTCCCTGGCTCTGAGGGCCTCTTGAGCCAATTGCTCTATGGTGGTCACCTGTTCATCCAGGCACATGGCTGTGAACCTGGTAATTTTGGGGTCGACCATCCTTGCCACCACCTCATCCCAGTCTTGGGTATTTTCTATGAATATTTCATCTTCAAATTTGTCGTGGGCGTACGGCCAACAGGATGACACTTACGAAGGATGTTTCAATACTAGGCCTTTTGGACTGTGCTTGTGGAATCGGTCTATCTCGAATCTGAACTCTAGTTGGCTCAACCCTTCTTGTTTGGCTTGAGTTGTGTCCTTTACCATGTAGAAACCTACATGGAAACCATAAGGTATGAACGCTCGCTTCTTTTCCTTAACCAGGGTGGCGTTGTAACCTTGCAAGATGGTCTGGTAGCATATCTCTCCCACTACAAGCCAGTCAGGGACATGCGTTGGTAGGAGATGTGGTTCTTTGGTGGCTCTAAACACCCTAATGTAGGTGTCATGCTCGTCCAAGTACCAGTGGCCTACCTTTGATATCATCTTTTTGGCCATAGACGATAGTCTCGGGCATTCTTTCTTAAAAATAATGAAATAAATACATGCGATGAATTCATCGCAGATCAGGGAGTAAGATTTCTTGTACATGTTCTCCAATAGGATGATGAAATATACATGGATCGGGAGATCTGCAGCGTGTCAGCTCAGGTTCATGCCAGAGAAAATGTTTCCGGCGCACATGACATCAAGTAAATATGAATCCATGTAGAAGGTTGGTGTCTCTCCTTCCTTCGGCATCTGATCATGTTGTATGCAGATGCTCAGTTGCTTAGAAATTATCACTCCCCAGTTGAAGACGCTCCCTGAAATTTACACTATGTAAGCTAAGGGCATCCATGCCTCTAAAAATATAGAGCATTCCTTCTCTCCATATAATCGACAGATGAGAGCCATCAAGTAGATGTATGGCTCCCTTAAGTTGGTCATCTGGTACCAGCCAGTGCTTTGATTGGTGTATTTCTTGTCTTCCCTCCACCATGAAGCCATCACCCGACTAGTGTCATGGCACTCGTAGAGCTTAACGACGAAATATTTATTCAGCCCCTCCTTGGGGTCTCGGAGTTTGTAATATTTTTGGACCTCTACCAGAAGGAACACCCTGATACACCCACCGTTATCATCGTTGATTAAACACTTATGTGTGTCTGTGTGGTCGATGATCCACTTCAGAAGTTATATACATGGAAAGATGGGTTTTTGATTGCTACCATGTGTAGGTACGACCGTCGGATATTCAAAAACACCTCATCGTCAAGCTCCCTCACATCTGAGTCACTTTGTGGGATATATTCTGGGTATTCTTTCCGGCGGATTTTTTTAAAGAGCTCTCCCCAATGTGGAAGTGTCGCCTTGGACCCTGTGCTTTCCTCTGTATCTCCAAAGGCTGGAGGCTGAATAAAAACCTTCTTGGTCGTTGTTTTGATGATAGGTTACGGTCTTGGAGTGTATTCCAATTGTCTTGCGACCCCTGGAGAGGAGCCTTCACCTAACTCTGGTTCTCTTAGTTTTGGCACCCTTGGTGATCGTCTAGTGGTTGGATTTCTTGGAAGCATTGTTCCTGCAATCAAAATAAACCTTCAGAGACTGTGTACAGAACAAAAACCAAATAAAAATATATGAAGTGTAAACATGTAAAATCCACAGACTTGGGTACATACCTGTAAATCTTACTAAACCTGGTTATTTGATACTCACAGGATCTCTGCAGCTTTCGAATTACTCGTCTCTCTTCTCCGGATGCTTCTAAATTTCCTTGTGCACAGAATGATTCTGCTTACAATAGCTCAAGAGAATTTAAAAAAATGAAGAACTTGTCGTGTCGCATCAGCCATTCAATTCGGGTGATGAGTGCAATTTAAACAAATATGTCGCCGAATCTCTGTAACTTAAATTCATCGTGGGCTGACAGTGGAGGCGCGGGGAGGGTGATGTGGTCTATCGAAGATTTTAAATGGTCACTTTGATTGGCACACGAGGTATAAACTAATGTGGGATTTGGTATCAATTAGACCCTTAAATGCTCAAAATCTAATCATATCCAACGCTAAAACGTCCCATCGTGTCAATTTTTCAGTGAGTGGATCGAGGATCGGGGATGTGCCATGAACGTTTTCGTTGATGTCCCTCACAAAATCTTTGACGTCGATCAATCTCACCGTACAATGATGTCATGGCAAAGCTGACTCGCAGGTGTGACTTGGACCTAGGGAACCAAAAAAAATGACTCGGGGCAAAACTAGACCGTACGGTTCTCTGTTCTGGAAAAGACATGTGGTGGGTAAGACAGGTGGCCTAATATGTGTGTATTAACAAGAGTCGGGACTTTCCCTAGGTTATGCGCTCTAAAACAAACCTTGGCTTGCCGATGTCAAAAAGTATCAAGGGTCGGCGATCGGCGATAAACCTAGGCGATAATCACGTCTTTTTCTTCGGATTAACTTCTTCGCAAAAGTCTCGATGTTGAAAATGCATCGGGGGTCGGTGATCGGGAATATATTTTAGCGTAGTCAAAATGTCTGTGGAAATCCGATAAGCACGTCGGGCATCGGCTATCGGTGATATCTTTTATTTATATGTTAATGCCTATTCCTCTCGTCTTTTACCGATGTCAAAGGGGATTAGCTATCGGTGATATCTTTATGCAATACTCGTCGTAAAACAAAACTTCCTTTTGTGGATACCGATGAATATTGGCGCTCGGTGGCTGAGGTTTCCCGAGTATTCTTTTCCATCTTTGAATTCCTTCCGATGCCGAAATCAAGTGTGTTGGGTGAAGTGTTTTGCCTTTTGATTCTTTATTCGAGCGTTAAGGCTTTATTAAGTCATGAGGTTTTATAAGTTCAAACAAACCTGAAAAGCTAATGAGATTCAATATAATAAGCAAAGCCAAACATTTCTCAAAAATGAAATCGAATCAGACAGTTCAAAGATCAAGTGGTACCCAAAAAAGCGAAAAAATGACAAAGGATTTTTAGGTTGTGTTGAGTGCTCAACATGTTGTTAGGGACGTATTTATCGTACTTTGTTTGTTTCATATTTGCATACTCGAACTCCCTCTTGTGATGGTGCTTAAATTTATGCTCGATTTTAACAACATATCGATAAGCAACACCTAGTGATGAAATGTCCAGAAAATCCATTTTAGCTTGGATGTATCTGTGTAGAGCCCCACGGTATTTCAGAACTAAATATCGCTCAGAGTATTTGATACCCAACTTGGTGCATAAGTTATGGAAGGTATTGGTGAAATCTGGCACTACTTGGCCCCTCTCTTGATATAGTGTGGTCCATCTCATGTACTGGTCATCATAGTTACCAACATGGTAATATTGTTCCTTGGCCACATCCACAAAAAAATCCCAAGTTGGCTCGACCCCATATATTCCAAACTCCTCTGTAGAACTTTGCTCCCAGTAAGTTTCCCACCAATGTTTGACATGGGGGAGAGCCTTAAGGAGTGTGAAGGTGATCTTTTTCCTGTCATAAAAATTGTGAACAGAGAAATAACCTTCTAGTAGATTTAACCATTTTTCTAGGGCATCCGCATCTATATGACCTTCAAATACGGGAATATAAAAATTAACTCTTACCTTGAAAGGAGAGGTTCTTCTAAAGTGCTCGCTTGATGAAGACATGTTTTCTATTATCGGCAGGCATTAAAGGATGTGGGAAAAATTCTCCATCATTTCATCCCTTTGTCGCGTGAAAGCTTGCTCAAGCAACATATTAATAGAATCTTCTGCTCCATCACTTTTCTTTTCTTCCTCCATGGAGGGTTTCTTGGGCATGCAAGTGCAATTGTCCTCAAGAGAGACACGATCAAGACCCAACTTTCTATACTCGGATCTCGTTGGGGACATGCACTGAAAAACGATCAAGAGCAGCCTGCTCTGTTACCATTGATCCAGATTATTTTTGGCATGAAATGAGAGCGGAGATACAATAAATAAATGTAAAGAGATATATCATATATCCAATAATATAACAGGTGTAAATCAAATATATAACCATAAACACAAATATACAATAATACACAATTTCTATTAATGAGCAAAATGTAGAAAACTGTAGAAATACATAGCGAAAGACTCGCTAGAATGGTGGCATCTTATCTCTGAGAAGAGATGTGATGGTTACTCACATTAACAAGAAGATGAATGTTACAATGAGGCTCCAAAGGTCTTTTTATCATAAAGAGAATCCAAAACCCTAACCCTAGAAGATGAAAATCAATAGTTTTGTGGACCCCGTTTTTGGGTAGTTTGGTGTATCAACTTTCTGAGGCTGTAAATTTGGCATACAATATCTATTTGGGGTGCACGATAACTTGTTGGAAAGGTATCGACTAGTATATTCATTTTGGGGGCTCAATTGGATTCATTGGTTATCATTGAGGTTCCCAATCGCTAAAAAGCATCGGTTAGGCCTTCAAAATGGCCCCAGAAGTTTAGGACCCGAAAAACTGCTAAAAATAATAAATTTACAGAAGATTGTTTTGAGCCAATTGGGATAGGTGGGTGGCCACCGATATCCACCTAGATCAAATATGGTCCTCATCAAGTAGCCCTTCTTCACTAGCATTTATCATATCATATCTACCCTTGGTATGTTCCATTTACCTTTCATTCCCCTTGGAATGACCTATAGGACCACCATCACTCGGGTAGATGGATTATCCCATCCTATTTTTCATTTACCATCTACCTGGTGATAGAGAATCCCCCCCATGGGTGTCCTAGATTAGTGACTTGTGTTGTGTTTTGGTGCCCCTATCATTCAATCCTCCTTAGGATTAGGGACTATGGTTAATTTACATCCTATATTTGAGCCTCTTGCATCTCTTCTCATCATGTTGACAAATTTACCTTCTGGAGTCCCATACTATTCATTGGTATTTTTTGGATTATTACATATCACAATCCCTCCACTTTATCCATACTATGACAATTCTTCATTCTTAACCACCATTTACCCACCCCCAATGAGATTACCATACATGGCCCTACCCCTATTCACTTCCATTTGCATTTTCCACCTTCAACATTGCAACCATTTGGTTGCTTACCAAGGCATTTATCTCCTCATTTCCCCTTATTTTCCCATTTGGTTTCCCTCTTGGGGTTCCTTCTGGAAATTGTGTATGTCAACACACTTGTTAGATTATTTAGTGGGACCCTTGTCTTCTTTCACTAAACTTTTTAATCCTCTCAGTTTCCCTTTGGAAATACTAGGAGGTACTCATGCTTCTCTGGCACATAGTTCATTTGTGGTAGCATCCCTTTGTTTCCCTAGTTTAGATCATATGGGATGAGTCACCTTTATTTCCTATGGAGTTTGTTCATTTCCTCTTGAGTCCTAGTACAATTTACCGGTGTCTTCATCAGTTTTTCCCATCTAATGTTGTTGAGTCTTGACCTCCAGTTGTCCCCTTGGTTTTTTGATATGTTCTTGAATTTTTTTTTCCCAGTAATCAACCATTCCCCATGGAATGATTTTAGTCATTGTTAAGTCAACCTTGCATTTATGCTCTAAACAAGAGAAGTATTGACTCCACCTCTCTTTGCCTTCCACTCAACCCATAGTTTCAATCTCTATCAATCATCTTGTACTTTTAAAATCATGCTAGTATTCAAGGATACCTTAGTGCCTTGACTCTAGTGAGCCTTCCACTATTGACTTCAACACATCTATTCTAGGAGTTCTTCTTAGAGGAAAATGTATCTTGACTCCATCTTTCTCATTGGTGGGTGCCTTAGACCAAGCAGGGAGAATCTTGATTGCTATCCAACTTAGTTGTTTCTCACGTGCTTGACTCTAGCTTATTGTCACACCATTGAGACTTATACACTTGATGGTTTAGTGGTTCAGTTGATTGTACTGGTTTCTTGGACATACGTAAGTGATATCAACCCTCGGGAGGGAGTTTCCCTTTAGGTAGATCTCCACATGTTCTTGCCTTAGAAATTGTTTCCAAATATATAACTCTAGTTGATGTACTTTGGATGTTGGGCCTTAGGAATTCATATTATTCCTAAGTGCCAACAAACCTCCCCCTATCAACATCAACACCTTCATTATAGGGGTTAGTTCTATGTACCCTTCTCCCATTGTCCTCATTAATGGGTTACCTTGGACTAAGCTAAGAGAATCCTTGACGCTCTCAGGCTTGGTAGGATCTCATATGCTTAATTCCATCCTATTCTCACACCATTGATATTTATACATTTCTTTCAATGATCCAATCTCACTTGTAGTTCCTTAGATGTGATTGGCTCGATTCCACCATTCTTAGAGATCTTAGTTTGAGCTTCTTTTATACTAACTCATTTTTAGATATCTGGTGCCCCCTTTCCTATTCAGTAGGGCTTCTCAGGTTGTTTCCTTTCCCCCCTATGGGAGGGGTCATTAGTTCCTATGTATCTATATTAGTTGTTGTCATGATGCTTCGATGTTAGACCTGGCCTTTTTTCTCTAGGCATATGTTTGTATCACTATTCATCTCATTGTATTGTACTTTGGCACCTCTTCACCAACCTCATATTGTATTGTGTTGAGACCCCATTTTGTCTCACTTTCCTAGCCCATTTATGCCATGGAACACCATTTTATTATTGTTGTAAGATATCTTAATGAGTATGGGTATGCCTACTTCATCCCTATTGATATCTTCTACACATATCACATTTTGATTTGTTGTTTATAGGTGGTTATCCATGGCATTTCTACCAGTGGTCATCCTTCCTTGGAAACTCGTATCCCTCCTTCATCCTCTTTGTAAATGGAAAAACAACCACCATTCAAGATGATACTAAGATACATTGTTGTCATTTTCTACCTAGACTAGATTCATTCTAAATAATTTTTCCTTATCATCTTATTTGATTTCATTGGGTTTGCTAAGACCTTGATAAGACATATCTAGGAATAGGAACTTAATTTTTCTTACACTCACCCTTCTTGTCTTCACCATAAAATTTGGATTCATCATCATCCTCTCCTCCATTTTTGTTTTCTCCACCATATTTATTTTCCACACCACCATCCTTCTTATCCCCCACAACCACCTTCCTTATTCTCACCCCATATTCTTTCCTATCCCCATCCTTCTTGTACCCTTTCAAATTGTCTTCGTCCTTATATGGGATGGTATCCATATAATTAGTGATCTTTCTATGGAGATAAAATGGCCCATATTTATTATTATAATCAATGAATATATGAATTGAACATAAGGATTGGAACAAGCTATGCATATTATTTTTGGTCGACCATGAGAGGAGCTGGGAGATCTAGAAGCCAAGACAAGAAAGGTTTTATTTTTCATATAGTTTGTATCTTGCAAAGTAGATATCATGTTGGGGATGTTTATGGAAGATCTACATTGGATGTGGTTTGTTATGCTCAATTGGTTCACTACCATTGTGTTATTGGTGTTGTTGAATGTGGTGACTGGAACCATTCTTGTTATTTTTGGAATGCGACAAAACAATAACACCAACAAGGACCTCAGAAGAAATCCATCTCTATTATATAGACTAAGCACCTTCAATTTATCTAGATATAAGGTTGAGGTAGTTGAGTCTAGAAACTAGGAAGACGAAGAGAAGGGGAAAAAATAGAAGAAGAAAGGAAATTGAAAGTTGAGGCCATATTGTTCCTAGTCTTTCTATGGAGATAAAATGGTTTGTAATTGTTATTATAGTTAATTAAATAATGGATCAAATATAAGGATTAGATTGACCTCTACAAATATTTTTGTTTTTGGTTGACTAGGTTGGGAGTTATGGGATTTGGAAACCAAGCCAATAAAACTTTTCATTTGCCTATAGTTTATATATTGCAGAGTAGAACTCATGTTTGGGATGTTAGGATATTTATACAATTCCTGAAGAAAATGTTCCTAAGTTTGGTGTTGAAGATATTGTTATTGGTGTTGAAGAAAATGTTGTAATGACTACTACTACATATATTGTTAGCAATAATGATGATGTTATGTTTGATCCTTCGAAAGAAATTGTTGATGAACTTGCAACGAACCAGTTGTTAAATTTGTTACTAAGATTGTCACAAAACTATTTAATGAGATTATGGGGATTTTCATGAATCCAGATGATAAAACAATTACCCAGGTCTCTAAAGAGATTTTGGATCAGCTTATTTGTCCTACTATTAATATGGTATATCAAAAGGAAACTGACCCAGGAATGACTTTAGAAGAAGACTTAGATGTACATATGACTAAACAACAATGATTACACAAGACATTGCTCATCCTTGTATTAAAAATATATCTAAAGATCTAGTAACAAAATCTGTACCTATTGTTCTTTCAATTGGAATACATACTGAAGAAGTAGAAGATATTAATTCCCTTGAAGTTGGAAGGTTGATAACATAAGTTACTAGATGGCAAGCAATAGCAAAATTTGTTGAAAAAGGTGTGGTCCTATTAGAGGAACACTTGCATACCATTATAATAATGAGGAAGCAATGGGATAAGTTTTATCTTATTGATAAAATTAAATGGGACCTCCCGGAAGAGGAAAGGAAAATATTCCTCGAGTTGGAAGTGGAGGTAAGAAACGCAACCATGAAAATAAAAAATTAAGGAATCTGACCTGAGCTGTGTTGAGTTGCAGAGGCCCTTCTTCGAACTATGCATTATATTTACATCAAATATCTCTGATGTTTCAATTGAGAGCAATAGTTGAAGGCAGACCTAGATATTTTAGAACCCATGTGATAAGAATATGTTGTGTGAGTTGTACCAACATGCAATTTTATTGTTTCATGATAGTAGATGGAATCCAAATCCAGTTGTGGGAGACATTCAATTAAGATCATTCACATCCTTTATGCACCATCAAATAGAATGGAAGGTTTCACAACAATCCCTAGAATACAATGTGAAAAATTGTGGCATGTGGGTTAGAGGAAAAAATCATAATACTAGAGTAGTGCTTGGGATACACTACCTATTGATGAAAGCACCAAGATGGGTACCATTTTCTAATGAAACTCTACAAGAATATATCTTTTATTATGAAAACAAAATAGAAACATAATTTTAGAGACCTTATTGTCCCGTGGTTGTCGATACAACCATTTACCAAAGTAGTTAAGAGAAATAGAACCATTTGGCTATTCTAAGGTCAGTGAGGATGTCAACAAGGTAGAGAGGTACATGGCATGATTGAAAATGTATGGTATCACTTGGATTGGCTTAAAAATTTATTTTCCCATAATATGGTTCCTTGCACCTTAGTATCAACAACTATACAAGTGGAGGGTACATGAAGAGAATAAGTTTTATCAAATCATTGAGAGGAACATGGGGTATTGTTTAAAATATGAGGATGGTTATCCTCTTTACAAACTCAAAAACCTCCATGGGACACATACATACATTGATTATGATCCAGAGTAATTATCGAGGTTGTCCAAGGTCAAACAACAACTTTAGTAGAGGGAAAATATGAATCTTTGTTTTGTCATGTGTATTACCATGATTTTCCTTTCTTTTACATCCTTTTTACCATTATTTTTTACCATTTCCTAAACATATATTATACATGTATTCATTTATTCATAGTTCATATTTTATTGAATTATGATAATGTATTAGGAGATTTTTGTATTCTTTGTATCTAACTTGAAGGTTTAAGGAAATGCTACAAATCGTGCTACGTTGTTGTAAATTCATATTTTGAACTA
>ML788142.1:612315-630470 GCA_009831015.1 Picea engelmannii | reverse complement strand
AACAAGAATGTTCTTTGTTCTGGGGATTTTTGTAATGTTGAAAGGCTTCAAAATGTTCTATTAGCATGTGCACTTCTTGTTGGTAATTCTTCAAGTGTGGAGAGTTGCAATGTATAGTATTCCTTACTTTTCTAACGATGATTTCAGAATCTCTGAATACCTTCAATTCTTTAACGTTCAAGTACATGGATTTGTTTAGCCCTTGTACTAGAGCGTCATACTCAGTGGTATTGTTTGTGCATTTGAACTCTAGTATACAGGACAAAAAATTTCATTTACCTTTTGTATCAATGAGGATGCACGAGGATGCACCCTGACCCTTCTTGCAATTTAGAGCCATCAAAGTATAAGGTCCAAACTTGTGGGAAAAACTCATTAGCTTCCTCTTTCTTGTCACTTTCCTCTTCCTTTCCTGTTTGTTCTATGAGTTTTGACGTGGGTTCTTGACATAAGAGGATTTCCCCTGCCGTCATCGACAGTTTCTCTTCA
Organism: Picea engelmannii; assembly: GCA_009831015.1. Lineage (NCBI taxonomy): Eukaryota > Viridiplantae > Streptophyta > Pinopsida > Pinales > Pinaceae > Picea > Picea engelmannii. The sequence goes on along the minus strand of ML788142.1, from coordinate 629,981 downwards.
AACATCATTTCAGAGTTTTGAGTAAGAGAGACATCAGATGAGAGGGGGGGATAAATTCATGAAATTGGAGTCACATGAATAATTGCCTAGCACGGGGAAATCCACCGGTGAGGGTTCATTGAGGGTTTCTAAGTCGGTGACAGTATGTTTTAGATATCTTTCCCTATCAATCCTGATCATGTTTGTGTGCCCCTTTAAGGTCAACCAAAGGTGAGCCCAGACTATACTAAAGTATCTGTTTAACTTCTCAGACCAGTCTCGACCTAATAACAATCCATAAGCTTCTGGGATATCTACTACAATGATGTCAATTACTTGCACAAATTTAGGGTGTGTCACTATTCTAATCATCACATCTTTGAGCTCTCCCATAATCTTCACTTGGGTTTTGTCTAGTTGTATAACATGCTTATCGCTTTTGATAGGGAATGTGTTTAATTTTTTGCAAATAGACAATGGCATAAAATTGGAGGATGCTCATGAGTCAACCAAACAATTATGGAGGTTTCTGTTGAAGACTTCAAACATCAAAAGAAACGGTAGAACAAAAGGTTTTCCCTTCTTATCTTCAGAGTAGGCGTTCACAGTTGGCTTATTTCTCACGTCTGTGGGAGTTAGATTTCCTCCTTGGTTAGTGTTTGTCCTAGGGTTTTCTACTGATTTTAATGCTTGTAATAAAAATTCCTTTTGCTGAGGGATTCTACACATGTCCATGACCGATATATTTTCTTTCAACTTTTTCAAGTCTTCTACTATGTTGTAGTCTAGCTTGGGTGATTCTTGCGTATGGATGTTTATAGGATTTCTTCGGGGAGAAAAAGGTGCTTTCGGGTGATCGGGAGTTGGTTTTCCTCCTGAAGTTTGGGTCATAGTGAGGTCGTTTGAGACAGGTTGACCCCTACTTTGTGTTTTTACATCCAAGACTTCTGCAGGTGGTTCTTGAACTTCAAATAGGTCATCAGAAGGCATAGGTAAATCAGGTTCTCAAATCAACATGGTTGTTTCTTTTGGTGGATCAACCTCTTCCTGATTGGAAATATTTATAGTTGAGCCACTTGATTGTTCGGTTAGAGAGACTTCATCTAGAAACTGATTGGCCATCAAATTAATGGCATGAACCATTATGGGAAGTCTCTTTTAGAGTGATTCTCTTGATGATAGGTACAGAAAGAGTCATATGCTACATTTCCCAGATCGATGTTTAAGTTGGCTGGGGGAGATTCAATTGCTTTGAAAGGTGGATTCCTTTTAAAGAAAGGATTATATGGCCTATGTCCTTGGTTTCCCTCCCCTGCTCTTCTCTTCATGTCTATGATTTTGTTTCACAACTTCTTGACCATGTGTTGTAGGTCTTTTATATCCTCACTTCCCTTTTCGGGACCTTGTTCTATTTGTTTCCCTGGGGGTCTGGTCAACAGTAGTCCTTTCCTATGAGGAGGTTGAACTTCTTTCTTAACTAACGACACCTGACCTTTTTTACATCCCTTCATTTGGAACTCTATCTTTTTGGCTTCTTCAAAATTCTCAGCTAAGGTTGGTTTGGCATCCCTTTTCACAAACATGGAAATAGAAGCTGGGAGAGCATTAATGTATACTTCGATTTGCAACTCTTGAGTAGGTTTAGCTTCGGGCTAGAATTTGATTAAGATAGTGGTAAATATTTGATTGAAGTCTTTAATCCTTTCCTTTGAACTCATGGTGGCAGCTAACAAATCATCCATCAAATCTTCTGTAGTGGTTTCTTCTACAAATTTATCTAGAAAATCCTTTTGAAAATTAGTCCAACTAGTTATGGATCCTACAGGTAAGTTAAAATACCACATGGAGGACGAATTCTCGAAAGTGTAGGGGAAAATCCTACAAACTATGTCTTCATGTTGAACATTCATCAGTCTGATAGCAAGTATGAACTTTTTGATATGGTCTTCCGGCAATCCTGAGGTTTCAGGGTCAAATTTAGGGAGTAACTTCTTTGGATGTCGGGAAAGGTTGTGTACTCATCCAGGGATGGCCAAAGCATCTTTGGCCAACCAAGGTTGATTATTCTGAGGTGGGTTTCCCCTTTCTTCATCGTGGTCATTGTTATCTTCCATCTCTTCAGATCGTTCTGAGTTAAACCCTTCCTCTTCAGAAAAGTCGTCGGGCTCAGAGTAGTTAATGGTCCATGCTTTGGGGATTAGATTAAGATGATGTTTGATTTTAGTGAGGGAGAATTCTATTAGGTATTCTACTGTGTGCACAAAAACCTTATCGGGGGACTCGACCACTGGTCTTCTTATTTTTTTTCTTCGAGGAAGTAACAGAGCTAAGGGCAGTGCACCGATCTGTTGGGTGTAAGATCTTGTGATTCTTTTGAATTGGTTCAATTCCTCGTGAGGAAGAGTGTAAGGTATATTAGGGAACATATGTTTTTCCTCGTGCTGGGGTGAGTTACTCATTTCAGGAGTACTTAGCGTGTGTGGGTTGTCTTGGGAATGACTAGTTATGCATGTGGGCTATTTTGAATCTACAGGTTGCGTGAAATACTATGTGAAAAATATTATCAACCATTCATTCTTCAGGCCCTCCTTCTAGCTCCATTTTTGTTGAGGGATCCTAAATCCCTTTAACTCAACAATAGGAACCAAACCCACCACCGAGGCCCAATTAGACTCTACAACATTTAATAGTGGAATGGTTCTCCAAATCTTGCGATCTGACCAAATAATCGATGGGATTTACATTTTCTTGTGAAGGCTTCTCCTTCAGTTCAAACATTCTCTTTTTGTATTTTCTTTTATAGGTGGGAGCGATACAAGACAAAAGTCGGTATAAACCAACTAGGCAACAAAGAGGGAAAAAGATTAACTAATGGAGAAGGTTGAGCTTGGGATAACCCTTTCACTCTAGCATGCAGGCAACAAATTATCTACCACAAGCCTAGTAATAATACATTAACTTGTTGGTGTTCCAATCATTAACTGAGGTGTGATTATCAAAAGAAAACACATATGCAATAAACGATGGCAAGAAAAATAATTCCCTTAACTCTAATCATCAATCACATAATAACACAACGATTTAATTTTCATCATTAAAGACAAGAACCATAAAACATTGAATCATATAACTTATCAACAGATTTAGAATCTCTTACTCATTACAACATCCATTCAAGAGATGAAATCATAAATAATTCTTCTCCACATCCAATCATACACGCTTTTGATGAAAAACACAAACTTGTCTTTGGTCCTAAACATGACTTCTCAATTAAGGCAGTTCCGAAATAGTTCTTTACAAAATCCAAAAATGAGGGTCTTTACAACAACCATCGACCTTTACTAACATGTCGATCCTCCTTTTTGTAACATACTATTAACTAAAAATAACTATTAAAATGTAGCTAAGTAAAACAAAATTCTCCACATGGCGCTTTCTTCTATCAATCTTTCTAAAAGTCAGCACATGATCTCACTTGAGTGGATGACTCTTCTTGTACTCCGACCACTTGACAAAGAGATCCTCGTATGTGTTAGAATACAGGAAGTTATGTTGTTCCATTGGAGCCGAAAGAATATATCTTATCTCTACTGCCCGTGCATGATACTTGACTATTCTAGCACTTAACTTCTGCAACATGGCTCGAGCTTTGATCGAGTGCTCCATGAATTGTCACACCTGTCTTGGCGCCATGTCTTCCACCTTCGCTATTTCTGCAGCCCACGATGAGTCTTGTTCAGAATGTGATTTAACTATGTCGCGCAAGTTGAGAAAGTCATCAGGTTTGTCGAATTTGGGGAGGCTGATGTCTCTCATTACCCAGTTAATATTGGTCCATCTTTTCTCGCACTTGGCCCATTTCTCTTGGCTTTCCCGATGAGGTTCTTGATCCATTTTAACCCAATATTCGGTCGATTTCCTTATGCGATCGATGTTTCTTTCCCTTAACACCTGGATGTCGTGCTCTTTGGCATCTCGACCTTATTGCATCGCGCTAATGTAGTCGATCCTTTCCATGGATTGATGTGATTTCTCGTACCACCTCTCCATATCCTTCCACATCGCCAGTTCCATGAGAGTGTCTTCCTGAAGCTCGGCTATCCTTGCAGTGAACATGTGTCGTTCATCTGTAAAATTGTTGTAGGCCTCCTGGAATTCACTTCTTAGGAACATCGCGACTTGTGTGGTGTCCTAGTAATATTTTTCCAAGTGGTGCAAATGTTCCAATTCTTTCAGAGCCGTAGCCAACTCCTCTTCATCCATTTTTTCTCTGTCCAGGGTGGCATCTGTGATTTCCATCTCTACGCCGATAAGTTTGGATGTCTTGGCGTGCTCTGTGTTGATCAGATTTTCCTCTGTGGTGATGAGGATGGAGCAATCTAGAGTGATCCTCCTTTTCTTGGTGGTTCTTTGCATGATAGCTTTCCTTTTCCAGTCATAAGCGATGGCATGTATGTCAGTGACTTCATCCATGGGTTCGGGGATTTGTTGATCTCCCCATGTGAGCATATTTCCCAGGCTCCTAATGGTGTAAATTTGTTCAAGACTGGGTTCTTGAACTTCCTCTCTGTGTTCCGAAGGTCCAACATTTGTTTGTGGCTCATCAGGAAGTTGAGTACCGACTGAAATTGAGGCATCGGGGGTAGGTTTGATACTTACTTGATCATCGGTCACTGAGACGTGATTTCTTGCTATGGATATTCTTCTTCTAGTTCGCTCGACCCTGGCTTGTCTTTCGAACTATCCGCTTGGGTCTTCGGTGCATCGGGCAGCTCAATGTCTATGACACTTTCGACCTCTTGTTCATTCTATGGAAGGAAAATTTGAGCATCAGGAGCTGGGGAAGATTCCTTCTCTGGTTCCTTTTCCTTCGTGATTGGTACATGGGTCACTAAGGATACCTCTCGGCTCTCTTCATCATCATATATTTTTATCAATTCGCGGAGGGGGTTTGGTGCACTTGCTATCCCTGGTGTTCTAACTATCTTCGGCTGAGTTGAAACATCCCCCGATGATCCGGTCTGTGGTGTTGTGATTTCAGGGTTGTCTAACCCAGGGATTTCATCAATGTCCATTAGTTCAGGGCCGTTTGGGCCTGATTGGATTTCATCTGGGTTATCGGTAGGAGTTCCTATCATTCCTATGAGGTATAGGTCATCTTACAATGGATCAATCACTCGTTGAGCATGTTATATCATGAGAAACCCCCTTTCATGTGTGTCATGTATCACAGGGAAACCTCTATCCTGCACCGGGGCTACCAGGGGAACCTCTGCTGCTTCCGTAGCTATCATTTCTTCCCTGGCTCTGAGGGCCTCTTGAGCCAATTGCTCTATGGTGGTCACCTGTTCATCCAGGCACATGGCTGTGAACCTGGTAATTTTGGGGTCGACCATCCTTGCCACCACCTCATCCCAGTCTTGGGTATTTTCTATGAATATTTCATCTTCAAATTTGTCGTGGGCGTACGGCCAACAGGATGACACTTACGAAGGATGTTTCAATACTAGGCCTTTTGGACTGTGCTTGTGGAATCGGTCTATCTCGAATCTGAACTCTAGTTGGCTCAACCCTTCTTGTTTGGCTTGAGTTGTGTCCTTTACCATGTAGAAACCTACATGGAAACCATAAGGTATGAACGCTCGCTTCTTTTCCTTAACCAGGGTGGCGTTGTAACCTTGCAAGATGGTCTGGTAGCATATCTCTCCCACTACAAGCCAGTCAGGGACATGCGTTGGTAGGAGATGTGGTTCTTTGGTGGCTCTAAACACCCTAATGTAGGTGTCATGCTCGTCCAAGTACCAGTGGCCTACCTTTGATATCATCTTTTTGGCCATAGACGATAGTCTCGGGCATTCTTTCTTAAAAATAATGAAATAAATACATGCGATGAATTCATCGCAGATCAGGGAGTAAGATTTCTTGTACATGTTCTCCAATAGGATGATGAAATATACATGGATCGGGAGATCTGCAGCGTGTCAGCTCAGGTTCATGCCAGAGAAAATGTTTCCGGCGCACATGACATCAAGTAAATATGAATCCATGTAGAAGGTTGGTGTCTCTCCTTCCTTCGGCATCTGATCATGTTGTATGCAGATGCTCAGTTGCTTAGAAATTATCACTCCCCAGTTGAAGACGCTCCCTGAAATTTACACTATGTAAGCTAAGGGCATCCATGCCTCTAAAAATATAGAGCATTCCTTCTCTCCATATAATCGACAGATGAGAGCCATCAAGTAGATGTATGGCTCCCTTAAGTTGGTCATCTGGTACCAGCCAGTGCTTTGATTGGTGTATTTCTTGTCTTCCCTCCACCATGAAGCCATCACCCGACTAGTGTCATGGCACTCGTAGAGCTTAACGACGAAATATTTATTCAGCCCCTCCTTGGGGTCTCGGAGTTTGTAATATTTTTGGACCTCTACCAGAAGGAACACCCTGATACACCCACCGTTATCATCGTTGATTAAACACTTATGTGTGTCTGTGTGGTCGATGATCCACTTCAGAAGTTATATACATGGAAAGATGGGTTTTTGATTGCTACCATGTGTAGGTACGACCGTCGGATATTCAAAAACACCTCATCGTCAAGCTCCCTCACATCTGAGTCACTTTGTGGGATATATTCTGGGTATTCTTTCCGGCGGATTTTTTTAAAGAGCTCTCCCCAATGTGGAAGTGTCGCCTTGGACCCTGTGCTTTCCTCTGTATCTCCAAAGGCTGGAGGCTGAATAAAAACCTTCTTGGTCGTTGTTTTGATGATAGGTTACGGTCTTGGAGTGTATTCCAATTGTCTTGCGACCCCTGGAGAGGAGCCTTCACCTAACTCTGGTTCTCTTAGTTTTGGCACCCTTGGTGATCGTCTAGTGGTTGGATTTCTTGGAAGCATTGTTCCTGCAATCAAAATAAACCTTCAGAGACTGTGTACAGAACAAAAACCAAATAAAAATATATGAAGTGTAAACATGTAAAATCCACAGACTTGGGTACATACCTGTAAATCTTACTAAACCTGGTTATTTGATACTCACAGGATCTCTGCAGCTTTCGAATTACTCGTCTCTCTTCTCCGGATGCTTCTAAATTTCCTTGTGCACAGAATGATTCTGCTTACAATAGCTCAAGAGAATTTAAAAAAATGAAGAACTTGTCGTGTCGCATCAGCCATTCAATTCGGGTGATGAGTGCAATTTAAACAAATATGTCGCCGAATCTCTGTAACTTAAATTCATCGTGGGCTGACAGTGGAGGCGCGGGGAGGGTGATGTGGTCTATCGAAGATTTTAAATGGTCACTTTGATTGGCACACGAGGTATAAACTAATGTGGGATTTGGTATCAATTAGACCCTTAAATGCTCAAAATCTAATCATATCCAACGCTAAAACGTCCCATCGTGTCAATTTTTCAGTGAGTGGATCGAGGATCGGGGATGTGCCATGAACGTTTTCGTTGATGTCCCTCACAAAATCTTTGACGTCGATCAATCTCACCGTACAATGATGTCATGGCAAAGCTGACTCGCAGGTGTGACTTGGACCTAGGGAACCAAAAAAAATGACTCGGGGCAAAACTAGACCGTACGGTTCTCTGTTCTGGAAAAGACATGTGGTGGGTAAGACAGGTGGCCTAATATGTGTGTATTAACAAGAGTCGGGACTTTCCCTAGGTTATGCGCTCTAAAACAAACCTTGGCTTGCCGATGTCAAAAAGTATCAAGGGTCGGCGATCGGCGATAAACCTAGGCGATAATCACGTCTTTTTCTTCGGATTAACTTCTTCGCAAAAGTCTCGATGTTGAAAATGCATCGGGGGTCGGTGATCGGGAATATATTTTAGCGTAGTCAAAATGTCTGTGGAAATCCGATAAGCACGTCGGGCATCGGCTATCGGTGATATCTTTTATTTATATGTTAATGCCTATTCCTCTCGTCTTTTACCGATGTCAAAGGGGATTAGCTATCGGTGATATCTTTATGCAATACTCGTCGTAAAACAAAACTTCCTTTTGTGGATACCGATGAATATTGGCGCTCGGTGGCTGAGGTTTCCCGAGTATTCTTTTCCATCTTTGAATTCCTTCCGATGCCGAAATCAAGTGTGTTGGGTGAAGTGTTTTGCCTTTTGATTCTTTATTCGAGCGTTAAGGCTTTATTAAGTCATGAGGTTTTATAAGTTCAAACAAACCTGAAAAGCTAATGAGATTCAATATAATAAGCAAAGCCAAACATTTCTCAAAAATGAAATCGAATCAGACAGTTCAAAGATCAAGTGGTACCCAAAAAAGCGAAAAAATGACAAAGGATTTTTAGGTTGTGTTGAGTGCTCAACATGTTGTTAGGGACGTATTTATCGTACTTTGTTTGTTTCATATTTGCATACTCGAACTCCCTCTTGTGATGGTGCTTAAATTTATGCTCGATTTTAACAACATATCGATAAGCAACACCTAGTGATGAAATGTCCAGAAAATCCATTTTAGCTTGGATGTATCTGTGTAGAGCCCCACGGTATTTCAGAACTAAATATCGCTCAGAGTATTTGATACCCAACTTGGTGCATAAGTTATGGAAGGTATTGGTGAAATCTGGCACTACTTGGCCCCTCTCTTGATATAGTGTGGTCCATCTCATGTACTGGTCATCATAGTTACCAACATGGTAATATTGTTCCTTGGCCACATCCACAAAAAAATCCCAAGTTGGCTCGACCCCATATATTCCAAACTCCTCTGTAGAACTTTGCTCCCAGTAAGTTTCCCACCAATGTTTGACATGGGGGAGAGCCTTAAGGAGTGTGAAGGTGATCTTTTTCCTGTCATAAAAATTGTGAACAGAGAAATAACCTTCTAGTAGATTTAACCATTTTTCTAGGGCATCCGCATCTATATGACCTTCAAATACGGGAATATAAAAATTAACTCTTACCTTGAAAGGAGAGGTTCTTCTAAAGTGCTCGCTTGATGAAGACATGTTTTCTATTATCGGCAGGCATTAAAGGATGTGGGAAAAATTCTCCATCATTTCATCCCTTTGTCGCGTGAAAGCTTGCTCAAGCAACATATTAATAGAATCTTCTGCTCCATCACTTTTCTTTTCTTCCTCCATGGAGGGTTTCTTGGGCATGCAAGTGCAATTGTCCTCAAGAGAGACACGATCAAGACCCAACTTTCTATACTCGGATCTCGTTGGGGACATGCACTGAAAAACGATCAAGAGCAGCCTGCTCTGTTACCATTGATCCAGATTATTTTTGGCATGAAATGAGAGCGGAGATACAATAAATAAATGTAAAGAGATATATCATATATCCAATAATATAACAGGTGTAAATCAAATATATAACCATAAACACAAATATACAATAATACACAATTTCTATTAATGAGCAAAATGTAGAAAACTGTAGAAATACATAGCGAAAGACTCGCTAGAATGGTGGCATCTTATCTCTGAGAAGAGATGTGATGGTTACTCACATTAACAAGAAGATGAATGTTACAATGAGGCTCCAAAGGTCTTTTTATCATAAAGAGAATCCAAAACCCTAACCCTAGAAGATGAAAATCAATAGTTTTGTGGACCCCGTTTTTGGGTAGTTTGGTGTATCAACTTTCTGAGGCTGTAAATTTGGCATACAATATCTATTTGGGGTGCACGATAACTTGTTGGAAAGGTATCGACTAGTATATTCATTTTGGGGGCTCAATTGGATTCATTGGTTATCATTGAGGTTCCCAATCGCTAAAAAGCATCGGTTAGGCCTTCAAAATGGCCCCAGAAGTTTAGGACCCGAAAAACTGCTAAAAATAATAAATTTACAGAAGATTGTTTTGAGCCAATTGGGATAGGTGGGTGGCCACCGATATCCACCTAGATCAAATATGGTCCTCATCAAGTAGCCCTTCTTCACTAGCATTTATCATATCATATCTACCCTTGGTATGTTCCATTTACCTTTCATTCCCCTTGGAATGACCTATAGGACCACCATCACTCGGGTAGATGGATTATCCCATCCTATTTTTCATTTACCATCTACCTGGTGATAGAGAATCCCCCCCATGGGTGTCCTAGATTAGTGACTTGTGTTGTGTTTTGGTGCCCCTATCATTCAATCCTCCTTAGGATTAGGGACTATGGTTAATTTACATCCTATATTTGAGCCTCTTGCATCTCTTCTCATCATGTTGACAAATTTACCTTCTGGAGTCCCATACTATTCATTGGTATTTTTTGGATTATTACATATCACAATCCCTCCACTTTATCCATACTATGACAATTCTTCATTCTTAACCACCATTTACCCACCCCCAATGAGATTACCATACATGGCCCTACCCCTATTCACTTCCATTTGCATTTTCCACCTTCAACATTGCAACCATTTGGTTGCTTACCAAGGCATTTATCTCCTCATTTCCCCTTATTTTCCCATTTGGTTTCCCTCTTGGGGTTCCTTCTGGAAATTGTGTATGTCAACACACTTGTTAGATTATTTAGTGGGACCCTTGTCTTCTTTCACTAAACTTTTTAATCCTCTCAGTTTCCCTTTGGAAATACTAGGAGGTACTCATGCTTCTCTGGCACATAGTTCATTTGTGGTAGCATCCCTTTGTTTCCCTAGTTTAGATCATATGGGATGAGTCACCTTTATTTCCTATGGAGTTTGTTCATTTCCTCTTGAGTCCTAGTACAATTTACCGGTGTCTTCATCAGTTTTTCCCATCTAATGTTGTTGAGTCTTGACCTCCAGTTGTCCCCTTGGTTTTTTGATATGTTCTTGAATTTTTTTTTCCCAGTAATCAACCATTCCCCATGGAATGATTTTAGTCATTGTTAAGTCAACCTTGCATTTATGCTCTAAACAAGAGAAGTATTGACTCCACCTCTCTTTGCCTTCCACTCAACCCATAGTTTCAATCTCTATCAATCATCTTGTACTTTTAAAATCATGCTAGTATTCAAGGATACCTTAGTGCCTTGACTCTAGTGAGCCTTCCACTATTGACTTCAACACATCTATTCTAGGAGTTCTTCTTAGAGGAAAATGTATCTTGACTCCATCTTTCTCATTGGTGGGTGCCTTAGACCAAGCAGGGAGAATCTTGATTGCTATCCAACTTAGTTGTTTCTCACGTGCTTGACTCTAGCTTATTGTCACACCATTGAGACTTATACACTTGATGGTTTAGTGGTTCAGTTGATTGTACTGGTTTCTTGGACATACGTAAGTGATATCAACCCTCGGGAGGGAGTTTCCCTTTAGGTAGATCTCCACATGTTCTTGCCTTAGAAATTGTTTCCAAATATATAACTCTAGTTGATGTACTTTGGATGTTGGGCCTTAGGAATTCATATTATTCCTAAGTGCCAACAAACCTCCCCCTATCAACATCAACACCTTCATTATAGGGGTTAGTTCTATGTACCCTTCTCCCATTGTCCTCATTAATGGGTTACCTTGGACTAAGCTAAGAGAATCCTTGACGCTCTCAGGCTTGGTAGGATCTCATATGCTTAATTCCATCCTATTCTCACACCATTGATATTTATACATTTCTTTCAATGATCCAATCTCACTTGTAGTTCCTTAGATGTGATTGGCTCGATTCCACCATTCTTAGAGATCTTAGTTTGAGCTTCTTTTATACTAACTCATTTTTAGATATCTGGTGCCCCCTTTCCTATTCAGTAGGGCTTCTCAGGTTGTTTCCTTTCCCCCCTATGGGAGGGGTCATTAGTTCCTATGTATCTATATTAGTTGTTGTCATGATGCTTCGATGTTAGACCTGGCCTTTTTTCTCTAGGCATATGTTTGTATCACTATTCATCTCATTGTATTGTACTTTGGCACCTCTTCACCAACCTCATATTGTATTGTGTTGAGACCCCATTTTGTCTCACTTTCCTAGCCCATTTATGCCATGGAACACCATTTTATTATTGTTGTAAGATATCTTAATGAGTATGGGTATGCCTACTTCATCCCTATTGATATCTTCTACACATATCACATTTTGATTTGTTGTTTATAGGTGGTTATCCATGGCATTTCTACCAGTGGTCATCCTTCCTTGGAAACTCGTATCCCTCCTTCATCCTCTTTGTAAATGGAAAAACAACCACCATTCAAGATGATACTAAGATACATTGTTGTCATTTTCTACCTAGACTAGATTCATTCTAAATAATTTTTCCTTATCATCTTATTTGATTTCATTGGGTTTGCTAAGACCTTGATAAGACATATCTAGGAATAGGAACTTAATTTTTCTTACACTCACCCTTCTTGTCTTCACCATAAAATTTGGATTCATCATCATCCTCTCCTCCATTTTTGTTTTCTCCACCATATTTATTTTCCACACCACCATCCTTCTTATCCCCCACAACCACCTTCCTTATTCTCACCCCATATTCTTTCCTATCCCCATCCTTCTTGTACCCTTTCAAATTGTCTTCGTCCTTATATGGGATGGTATCCATATAATTAGTGATCTTTCTATGGAGATAAAATGGCCCATATTTATTATTATAATCAATGAATATATGAATTGAACATAAGGATTGGAACAAGCTATGCATATTATTTTTGGTCGACCATGAGAGGAGCTGGGAGATCTAGAAGCCAAGACAAGAAAGGTTTTATTTTTCATATAGTTTGTATCTTGCAAAGTAGATATCATGTTGGGGATGTTTATGGAAGATCTACATTGGATGTGGTTTGTTATGCTCAATTGGTTCACTACCATTGTGTTATTGGTGTTGTTGAATGTGGTGACTGGAACCATTCTTGTTATTTTTGGAATGCGACAAAACAATAACACCAACAAGGACCTCAGAAGAAATCCATCTCTATTATATAGACTAAGCACCTTCAATTTATCTAGATATAAGGTTGAGGTAGTTGAGTCTAGAAACTAGGAAGACGAAGAGAAGGGGAAAAAATAGAAGAAGAAAGGAAATTGAAAGTTGAGGCCATATTGTTCCTAGTCTTTCTATGGAGATAAAATGGTTTGTAATTGTTATTATAGTTAATTAAATAATGGATCAAATATAAGGATTAGATTGACCTCTACAAATATTTTTGTTTTTGGTTGACTAGGTTGGGAGTTATGGGATTTGGAAACCAAGCCAATAAAACTTTTCATTTGCCTATAGTTTATATATTGCAGAGTAGAACTCATGTTTGGGATGTTAGGATATTTATACAATTCCTGAAGAAAATGTTCCTAAGTTTGGTGTTGAAGATATTGTTATTGGTGTTGAAGAAAATGTTGTAATGACTACTACTACATATATTGTTAGCAATAATGATGATGTTATGTTTGATCCTTCGAAAGAAATTGTTGATGAACTTGCAACGAACCAGTTGTTAAATTTGTTACTAAGATTGTCACAAAACTATTTAATGAGATTATGGGGATTTTCATGAATCCAGATGATAAAACAATTACCCAGGTCTCTAAAGAGATTTTGGATCAGCTTATTTGTCCTACTATTAATATGGTATATCAAAAGGAAACTGACCCAGGAATGACTTTAGAAGAAGACTTAGATGTACATATGACTAAACAACAATGATTACACAAGACATTGCTCATCCTTGTATTAAAAATATATCTAAAGATCTAGTAACAAAATCTGTACCTATTGTTCTTTCAATTGGAATACATACTGAAGAAGTAGAAGATATTAATTCCCTTGAAGTTGGAAGGTTGATAACATAAGTTACTAGATGGCAAGCAATAGCAAAATTTGTTGAAAAAGGTGTGGTCCTATTAGAGGAACACTTGCATACCATTATAATAATGAGGAAGCAATGGGATAAGTTTTATCTTATTGATAAAATTAAATGGGACCTCCCGGAAGAGGAAAGGAAAATATTCCTCGAGTTGGAAGTGGAGGTAAGAAACGCAACCATGAAAATAAAAAATTAAGGAATCTGACCTGAGCTGTGTTGAGTTGCAGAGGCCCTTCTTCGAACTATGCATTATATTTACATCAAATATCTCTGATGTTTCAATTGAGAGCAATAGTTGAAGGCAGACCTAGATATTTTAGAACCCATGTGATAAGAATATGTTGTGTGAGTTGTACCAACATGCAATTTTATTGTTTCATGATAGTAGATGGAATCCAAATCCAGTTGTGGGAGACATTCAATTAAGATCATTCACATCCTTTATGCACCATCAAATAGAATGGAAGGTTTCACAACAATCCCTAGAATACAATGTGAAAAATTGTGGCATGTGGGTTAGAGGAAAAAATCATAATACTAGAGTAGTGCTTGGGATACACTACCTATTGATGAAAGCACCAAGATGGGTACCATTTTCTAATGAAACTCTACAAGAATATATCTTTTATTATGAAAACAAAATAGAAACATAATTTTAGAGACCTTATTGTCCCGTGGTTGTCGATACAACCATTTACCAAAGTAGTTAAGAGAAATAGAACCATTTGGCTATTCTAAGGTCAGTGAGGATGTCAACAAGGTAGAGAGGTACATGGCATGATTGAAAATGTATGGTATCACTTGGATTGGCTTAAAAATTTATTTTCCCATAATATGGTTCCTTGCACCTTAGTATCAACAACTATACAAGTGGAGGGTACATGAAGAGAATAAGTTTTATCAAATCATTGAGAGGAACATGGGGTATTGTTTAAAATATGAGGATGGTTATCCTCTTTACAAACTCAAAAACCTCCATGGGACACATACATACATTGATTATGATCCAGAGTAATTATCGAGGTTGTCCAAGGTCAAACAACAACTTTAGTAGAGGGAAAATATGAATCTTTGTTTTGTCATGTGTATTACCATGATTTTCCTTTCTTTTACATCCTTTTTACCATTATTTTTTACCATTTCCTAAACATATATTATACATGTATTCATTTATTCATAGTTCATATTTTATTGAATTATGATAATGTATTAGGAGATTTTTGTATTCTTTGTATCTAACTTGAAGGTTTAAGGAAATGCTACAAATCGTGCTACGTTGTTGTAAATTCATATTTTGAACTACAGGCTCCATTTTTGCAGAAACATTGCTACAAATCCTTGGGTTCCAACTAACTTGTTGTGAGATTCCATTGCTATGGAACCTTTCTTATAGATCTACACATTACAACAATAACATTCCTTGCCAACACGTCTTCAATTGTTGCAAACGCATTGCTGAAAAATCGAACCTTTACTATAGATTACACATTACAACAATAACATTCCTTGCCAACACGTCTTCAATTGTTGCAAAAGCATTACTGAAAAATCGTGACTCCCTCTTGTTACTATGGAATCCATAAATATTGAGATGAACTATTTTAATGCATGATCTTATTAGTCCCTACCCTTCGGGCTGCAGGGACTAATAGTAATCGATTTTTCAATCTATGCATGCAAACCAATACGAAAAAGTTATTTTACCCAAAGTTTTTACTAATGGATATAATTTTCTACCTCAAATTTCATTTTTAGTCCTAACTTTATGGTTGGAAGTCTTATTTGACCTCTTCCCGATGAAAAACCTCATTTGCATGTTAATTTTTCAGAAATGAAGTAATGCTAGAACCGATTCTAGCATTACTTCTCGACATTAAGTGTTTATATTCAATATTTTCTCCAAGTTCATAGCACATAGCCCATTTACTATTGAGCTGCCAGCTAAACCATCATGCATGCAAACATATGCAAACGTGTCAGTTGTTTTACGGGCAACGTCCATTCTCATTCATGTCTTTCACCTCTCTAAAGAAGCGATTATCTAGAAGTCTTCTAAGAGATTATCCATAAGTCTTCCCAGTCATGTCTTTAGCCTCTCTATAGAAACCATTATCCAGAAGTATTCTAAGCTTATCCAGAAGTCTTCTCCTCAACCTCATCCATAAGTCTTCTAAGCGATTATCCAGAAGTCTTCTCCTCAACCTCATCCATAAGTCTTCTAAGCGATTATCCAGAAGTCTTCTCCCCTCCCTCGCCTACTGCAACAAGAATCACATTGTTCATTCCTTCAAGCGCTCTCCTTTATTATTTCCTTACCCTTGCAAAGGGAGGTCGAGTTATCCCACCTGAGGGAAGAATATCCCTATCTCTTAACTTCCAGAGATAGGAATTACAAGTTGAAGAAAGAGGCCCATAAGTAGATTCCCAGTGTGAAAGAAATTGACAGCTAATGCCTCCGCTCTAAACCACATCCGTTGATAGCAATGGGTAATTTGTTTCTCGGGCCTTAGCATTGTACCTGGCATAGAGATAAACTAGGATCTTCAAAGTAAATTACAAAGAAATTCAAATTTTCTCACCTAATTTTTGGTTGTGTGTAGGGAAAGAAGAAGCTTGAAGCGTTCCAAAAGGTTGGTTTCCCAGATATTTCTCGTCTCATTCTTCTTCATGGTCAGAATTTCTTCGTCCGGCTTCTGAAGATCCCCTTCCGCTGCCCTCGACAAGTTGACATTTTTGTCTTCGACCATGAGAAGCCCTGGATTGTCCATAGTAAGCAGTGGTACAGTTCTGTGATCGAAACCCATACTGGTTGGGGCTTCAACGAACATCTTGCCTTCAATATCCATTGTCAATCAAACCCAATTGTGGTGGCATATTTTTCTAATTTTCCTTATATTTGCAGTCTTCTTTTCTTAATTTCTACCAATCAATCATTTGCCTCACTAGGCTCGCCTACGATGCTCTGCAAAAAGACATTGCAAGAACTATATGCTGAGTTATCACAACCATACTACTTCGCCTGCCAAGAGTGATAGTTTTCATTGGCTCATTCAGTCGTTTTACAAGAGAGAAAGGAAGCCTGAGAGTCATCCAAGGCCATCATTTCCTTTTTTTAAGCCTTCATAAACTGATTAATAACCTTTGAGTCACCCTTGCAATAGATCCCCCACCTAGCCCGTGTTAAAACACTAATCATAAGTTAGTTGGTTAGTTAAGTTAACCTAACTGTCATACAGTTACATGACAGTGATGGTCTTTTGTATTATATATGTACATCTATGTACATGATCATTTATAGAAGCATTGATGAATAGAGTATGCCTTTTCTGCCTTTGTTTATTTATCTCTGTTCTTCATAGTTTCTTGATTGCTTCTATTATTTCCATTATATTTCTGCTCTTTTCTTCATTATGAATCTAACAGTGGTATTAGAGTGGGTCTGAGCCTCACTCCATCATTGGAGGACCCAGAGACCCAAGGTTATGAAAATATCTCTTATGAAAACATCCCTTTGAAAGTAGAGGAATCGATCTGGAAATTGTTGTTGTATAGCAAATGAAGAGCAGTCAGTGATGAAGAGCGGTCAGTGATGAAGAGCAGTCACAGTGAAGCCGATAAATTGCTGAGTTGAAAATTTCGGTTGGAATTTTGTGCAGCCGTCTGAGATTGTCACCAAGAAGCCAGGCACTAGAGGCTGAATCTTGGTAAAGATCGTGCAGGAAGGGTTTTGTGAAGGGACGGCGTCATGGAGGTAGAGTCTGCGTCAATTTCATGTTGGATGAAGTCCGTATTGGAGGTAGCGGCAGAGCTGAACAAGGGCGATTTGGTAAAGTGAATATTTAATAAACAAATAAACACATAAGTTTTTTTTTGAACAGTATGTTGAAAGGTCTGCTCATTTCCAGTTTTTTTGACTTAAAGTATATTCTT
>ML788142.1:565569-610824 GCA_009831015.1 Picea engelmannii | reverse complement strand
AACATGAAGATCAGTTAGATGAAGTCCCTATGTCAGAAAAAGTTGCGGATAAATGTATTGTTCGACCATGGGAAGAATTACGATTTAAACGAAATCGATATGGACTAGGTTATGTACAGGATGCTGACAACCTTTTTCATTTTTCTAATTATAGCGAACCTGTTTGCTTTGTGAGTGGAGGCTTTTTGAATGATGACAAGACGACATAGCATATTGGTAAGGAACATGTACAAGATATTGTTGATGATTCCAGATCATGATAATCGATCGGATAAAGAACCCATACACTGCAAACACTGTCACCGGTTTGGCCATGATAAGTCAAATTGTTTTGATCTTCACCCATGCAAATTTTGTGGGAAGACAAATCATCCCTCAGTAAGGTGTCAAAAGCGCAAGCGAAAACAAATTCATTTTGGATGGTTAGGGAATTGGCGTTGGCGTTTGGAAGCCAAATTATTGGAGTAGTCTTATCGCCGAATTTATACACAAGTACAGTCGTACTTGATTGGAGATATTTCTATAGTTGATGGACATGAATGTTTTTCAAAATTTGATGATTTAGGGTATGATCGGGGCCCAGTTGATGTAGTCTTTTGAGTTGAAGATCGAGTGTTCAGACTCCACCGGAAGACAATTTGATGTGTTGGATCTCTTCTTGGCCATACTTGCGAATGACGGTCAAGGGAATTGGAACCACTTGTCCCTGACAAGGGGGAAATCTAGTTGAGTTAGGTTCCAAGTTTGATTTAGAGCCTGTGAACAGATCATGAAGTATGCAACCTAGTTCTTGGTATGGTATGCAGTCTTGTTCCTGAACATATTGTTGTTGATATGGTTTGTGGTTAGCTTACTTAAAACCACCAATTGAGCAAAATACATGAAGTTCTGCTTGTTATAGATTTTTGAGCCTTGAGCTCTTGTTAGTTTATGGTCAACTTAAAACCATGCCATTTAGTAGAAGACATCAACTTCTGCTAGACATTCGGTTTGTGGTCATCTCGAAACCACCAGATTGGTTTGTGGTCATCCTGAAACCACCAGATGAGTTTGTGGTCAACCTTAAAACCACCAATTTAGTAGAAGACATCAACTTCTGCTATTTTTTTCAGAGTTCAGAGAGCATCTTCAGCCAACCCTCTGAATATTCGCTTGACACATGTGATTGTCAAGTAGTGGCAGTTTTCCAGGCAAGAACAAACTTATGATTAAGGGGGGATGTTAAAACACTAATCATAAGTTAGTTGGTTAGTTAAGTTAACCTAACTGTTATACAGTGACATGACAGTTATGGTCTTTTGTATTATATATGTACATCTATGTACATGATCATTTACAAAAGCATTGATGAATAGAGTATGCATTTTCTGCTTTTGTTTATTTATCTCTGTTCTTCATAGTTTCCTGATTGCTTCAATTATTTACATTATGTTTTTGCTATTTTCTTCATTATGAATCTAACAGCCAGGGAGGAAGACTTCTCGTTTCCCGAATTCACCTGCTTCTAGTCGTTCTGCCCGACAAGAGTTCTTGTTCTTATATGTTGCAGTTCAAGTCCACTGCTTTCAATTCCAATTCCCCGAGCCTTCGCCTGACATAATTAGATGGATTTTGAAAATCTGAGGCAATAAAAATGTTGACACCAAAGAAATCAATTGTCAATGAGTTTTTTTTCTTTTTTAGCAGATTTTTTACAATTTATCTTTCATAACAAGTTATCAAATTTTGTTCTTCAATTTTAACTGTTGTTGTTTTTTTTTTTAAATTTAAGTTTCCTTACATATGCTTGCAAGACAGGAAACAAAATATAATATTTACTTTTCTGGAACTGAACTTCAATATTCAGATTTTTTAATGTGTTATTTCTTCTTCTATTTTTCTTTAGTAGATGCAGACTTATTGTTTAAATCTGGAACTGATTTTTATTTCTTTCGAATGTGCAGATTCAGATTTGTCAGATATTCCAATTAATTTATGAACATGAATTTTCACACTTTCATGACAGTCAGGAAGATGGGAAATGGTTGTGGTTTGTTCAGTAGACTTGAAAATGACTTTTTTCAATTTTATCTAAGGCTGTGGACTTAGGATTCGAGTTCAAAGACTTACAGATTGAATCTTGGGTTTCAGAAATTTAATATCTAAGGACAAAAACGTCCCAGGAGTTTCTCTTCTCAGCAAAATGAAATTTCAACCAAACTTTTAAATGAAGCCATGGAAAAGCAACAAAAATTTGCAGCCATTTGATTTCTACAAATTTCAGGATGAGGAAATTCATTTTTTGAAATAAACCATGAAAAATAAAAATAAAAAGTTTTTTGTCACAGGTCGAATTTCCTAAGAGCCAGACAATGATGGATCAGAGCATAAATGTCAATTTGGGGTTTATTATTCATTCAAGAACAAAGATAAAGATGTAGACACAGAGAAAATAAAAACGAACCTCTGGTTTTTATATAGGAAACCCTGAAATTCGAAATCATTAAATTATGGCCATTAAAACTTAAAACGAAGGATTTGACTACCTGTGTATTATGGCCATGAGAAACCTAAACCAAACAGCCTTTTGAAGTGTAGGATATCGATCTTCATAAACTTCAACGAATTTGATGCTTGGAAACTCTCATTCCGATATTAAATCCAAGGTAAAATATTCAATACGACTCAGAGATGTGCACCAAAACCTTGCTCATAATCAAATGATTAACCAGAAATCGAATATCAGGATTGTCGCGAGACAAATCCAGGTAGTAATGAAAAAGAATCTTAAATATCAATCTCAGGATTTGCATTGTATTCGTAAACAGAGGTAAAAACGTGCTTGTTATCAGCCGGACAAGGCTCGTCTACTTCTCGTTGGCACATTTTCACCCATTTCAGCCTCAAAACGCCATTACCAAACAAGCCGAGGTTAACCAAAGTGTCGTACCTCCAGGTCGTTCATCAGTGTCTTTATGGGTTTTATTTTCCCTAGGATGGCTATGGTATGCAATCACTGGATTGTCTGATGACGCATGAACATTGCGTTGTTCTGCCCGCTCACAATCTTCAGCAAAACCTAATTTTGATTATTTTTTCCTGAGAAACAACGAACCTAACTAGAGTTTCGGTCGTTCAGAAATTAATGATCTGTAAAAAATCCTAACGCACCTCACCTTTCATTTCTTGCTTGCAAAAAGAAAAGAGCTCGGGCTCTAGATGAAAATTCTCATATATTTGAACCGATAATTTGGTCGCATTCTGTTCATGATGGTGTTGTAGAACATCTCAGAAACCAGAGAAAATAGAATGCTTCTGCAATTTATATTTCTTTTGGACCTGAATTAGACTAGGATGATGTATTTTGTCTAGAATTTAGCCTTCCGCAAGAAGACACAAGGATTTCAAACATGTTTCCTTAAGATCACCCCAATATATTCTTCCCAACATTTAGAATGCAGATTGAAGTTTCGAGAAGCGAACATGGTATTTTTCCAGGTCTTTGTTCTCCAGAATTGCAAATTGAGACATCTGGCGATTTTCCGAGAATCGGATTATGTGAGGAGAAGTCGTGAACATCTACTTTATCAGTAATGGGTAAATTTATCACCCACTCCGGTGCTAGATAACCTCAAGTGCCTCTGATCATAGAAAAGCACAGAGTACGTTCTCTCTGTCCACTAGCTTGGCCAGCCCGAAGTCAGATACTTTGGGAAAAAAATTGTCATACAGGAGGATGTTCTGATGCTTTATATCACAGTGAAGAACCCACTAGATACCCCACGCATTTCTGGATTCGTTGCAGGGATGCCATTTTTCCTTCGAATTTAGATTGCATGTCTACATTCCATTCATCCTTGTCCCGAAGTAATTTTTGCTTTAATTACATTTGATGACACTATACTCTGTGTCTGATATAGATGCAATGATATAGATGCAAGGAAGGTCAAATACTTGGGAAAGGAGGAGGACTACTAAGCCAATATGATTATTATAAGCACTGTGACATTTGCGAGTATTAAAACTATTTACACCTCCATTTAAAATGGAGTCTACGATGCATTTAAAATGGAGTATTTTGGAACAAAGTGAGGAGGGATGTAGGATTTCCTCCCCTTCGCTGCCTTGGACAGTTCGCTAATTAATAAAATGTACAACTTCTCGATTAATCAACAAAGCAGAGACTCACTGCTTTGTAACTATCTTCCTTGTTTCCTGAAGCAACCATGTTTGTGGTTTGGCTCTTAAACTATTAGGTCTAAGTCTTTCTAGAACAAATTTCATACCTAGAATCACAACGTATATAAGATAAAAAAGTAACTGATCACATTACACCAAGGAGACTCGAGAGATAATCAGTGATACTTCTCTTTATCAATTTATGGATTACAAGAAAAATCCTCAATCTTATTTTGCTTCATATGCGGTTTATGCATTGCTATTCTACAATTCTTATAAAAGTTTAAAAAAAAAATAATCTTGAAGTTATGGAACCCATAAATTGTGAAATCCAAAGGATGGTTCCATCTATACCCTAAATACGTTTACCACGTATAGGATTTTCTTTGGGAAATGAGAACGCTTACTCGTAGATTCCCTTACAGAGTCATTAATGCTATTAAATATTTATTAGAAGGATAAGTAGATTGGTTATATTAAAAAGATAGAACATGTATTAGGGCATATGATTTTTAAAGAATACTCTTACCTTTTGCCTCAAAATGTTTATGGTAGATTTGTGTTGATAGATTTTTTCAAGCAAAATTCTTATTGGTATTCCTAGTTTTCAAAAAATGGGAAGAAACACTTTATCTCCAAAACATTGTTAGTGGTTCCTATTTGAATTTAATTACTAACCTACTAATAAAAAATATGTCATCGGGTGTGTTAAAGCACTATATTATTACAACCATGACCTCCTCTTCCAAAATCACATGCAAGGAAAAGCAAGGATGTATGGATGGAAGGCCACCAAACATAAATATGAAGACAATATAAACAAGGACAAGTTGCAGGGCAATAAGTCTCTGTCAAGAAGGCAGAAAGGGCGTGCCACGTCAAATCTGAAAGTATAAAGGGCATGATGTTATAACTTAGAAGAGGGTTTGTGTATTTGTGATCGGCATGCTTTTGGCAAGCTTGACAATGCTTAGTGTATTTGTGAGAATCAACCTCCATGACTACTTGGCCACTTAAGTGTCTACCACAAGTGTCGTCATAAGCTTCTTTAAGAGTTGTCTGTAGTATAAGCTTATCCATAACATATGGTACTTATCAAACAATGGTAATCACTAAGCCGACCACACTTCAATAAAGGTGTAAAGAGTAATGAAGCAGCTTAACTTAGTTCTATTACGCGTATTCAATGACTTTCTTTTCTTAGCTTATCTTAGCTCGGCATTTCTATTTTATTATGGTTATGCTTATGGTCCCTATGAGTAGAAGTAAACTACCAGTAGAAGTAAGCTAGTGATGTCATATGTTATGTAAACACCATACGTAGCGTGTATATTAGTAAAGTACTAGTAACAAATGGTGATAGAACTGATATTTGTTGTTATAAGGTTAGTATGATTACACTATGATTGCACTCTGTTGTATTTGATAAGCTTACATTACCGATATTGTTTGTACACGTTAACTTGCATCAACCAAGTTGTTAGCTCTTACTTCGGGTCATAGCTTATCTCTCTTTATTAGCCTCCAATTCCATATGTTTAATCTAGGCCTAGAGTGCTTGAGGACTCCCTTATTTATAATTCTCTGGGACTGTTGGAAATTAGTCTATAAAAATTAGTGACGAACGACAAAAGGATGTTAAGTTTATTTCCAACATTCAACAGATTTGTAGGTAAGTCCAAGGGCAGCTATGCAGAGCCCAACAACGTTATAATTAATGTTGTTGAAGGGATAACTGCGAGCAACCAACCCTTTTATATCATCTATGGCCAGAGAAATAAGTAATTATATATAGGACTGGGTGGCACCAACTTATGCCATGACCAGCACATGACAACTCGTCACTTTAAAGTCAGAGGCATGGTGCGGTTGTACCTCGAGAAAGAATGATTGAAAACAGGGGGTAATAAAATGAAGTTGATCCGATATGGACCTTTCAAAATAATTCAGTAGATGGGAGACAATGTCTTTAACGTAGCTTTCTTTTCCGCTTGAGTGAGTAGGTGGATATATCCATATAAAGAAGACGATAAATGTGCAAAACGGTAGATGCACCTCCATACACAGAACCCTTCTTCAGCTGATATCGTTGTGTTTAACAAATGCCTTCTATCTCAACAGCCACACAAGGAAGCTGAGGGTAGGTGTCAAGCACTTCAGCAGAGGGCATCACGTCAACTGCCTTCTATCTCAACAACCATGAAATGAAGCCTTCTATCTCAACAAACACGCAATGAAGTTCTTCTCTATCAACAGCCAACTGCACTGCCTTCCTTTTCTCTAAACAACCAAGCACTTCAGCAATCTCAATAGGAAAGAAAATGATCATCTCCTCTGGTCTAAAGCGGAGACAACGAAACCCTATTACATAAGGCAATTCAAGTAGAAGAAAATCCAGCTCGAAAGAATGCATAGTAAGACTCACCTCGCTTACTGTAAAATATTTTGAAGCTCTTTAATGCTGAGAATCAGCTGGTAAAATATTTTGAAGCTATTTAATGTTGAGTCTATCCAAGGACAACAAGATTAATACATAATTATACAGATAGGCGAATTTCATTTGTCATTCTGATCAAATTTATTAAGGATTTGACTGATTTCTACAGGTTGTTGAATGTGAAGGAACATCTGTATAGAGAACTGTAAAGAGTCTCTGGAGATGAATATGTAACTGAAGATTACCTCCCCAAACTACCATATCTGAGCATTGTTTTTCAGGAGACTCTGAGGAAGCACCCCCCTGTACCGATCCTTCCACTGTGATACATGCATGAGGATGTGGAGTTGGGAGGATTTCGCGTACCCACAGGAAGCCAGGTAGGTATTAGCCCTAAGGACATGAAGAATAAAGATGCATATGATCAGGATATCATACATTTGTTTCTGCAACAGATTGTGATTTGGGATTTTCTTTAGGATATGGGTGTCATAACGATGAGAAAGAATGGGAGAATCCAGAAAAATGGAAGTCAGAGAGGTTTGATGATGAGTTGCAAAGTGGGAGGTGTTGGATGTGAAGAGGACTATGGCATTTAGAGCAGGGAAGAGGATAGAGCGAGCGACTATAGGTAGTATTGTATTGTAGTATTGTATTTATTCTATGATGTAGGTAGGAGGCAGGACGCACGAGGTGTCATTGGTGGAGTAGTACGTGTCATTGGTTAATCACTCTCTATGCATTAGATAAAGCACAAAAGATATGCCAAAACACCTAAGCAATTAATGTTTAAAACTAATGCTAGACCTGATGTCTAGCATTAATCCATACAGGTCAAAATACTCTA
The DNA here is from genome assembly GCA_009831015.1 of Picea engelmannii. Taxonomy (NCBI): domain Eukaryota; kingdom Viridiplantae; phylum Streptophyta; class Pinopsida; order Pinales; family Pinaceae; genus Picea; species Picea engelmannii. The sequence continues at coordinate 603,382 of ML788142.1, read as the reverse complement.
AAAAATCTCTCACCTATCTAAAAAAATTTCTCACCTATGTGAAAGTTATTCTAAGTATTGCCTCGATATGAGTCTAAATAAGACGTTGAATTTAAAACTTTCGACAAAAACGAAATGCAACTCTGGTGAAAGTTATTCTAAGTATTGCCTCGATATGAGGCTAAATAAGACGTTGAATTTAAAACTTTCGACAAAAACGAAATGCAACTCTGAAAATTTATGAATTTAGCCAAAACTTTAGGTTAAAATATTGGCTTGCGTGTATGATTAATAGAAACAATAAAAAATGTTTATTATAGTCCCTACAGCCGGAAGGGAAGGGACTAAAAATAAAGAGGTATAGTGAAGAGTGTTTAGAATTTAAAGAGGGATGTTCAAATTACTTAACCAAGCATACAAAATAAAATATTATTGAATTCAAATTTTAATTTAATTTTGAATTTGATGAGGCTAAAAAGACCTTAACAGTAAAAATTCCCAAGGGTAAAATAAGAAAAAAGAAAGGGAAGACCACATCCTTCATTATAGAGACACAATTCATTGATGCAATCAAATAATGACACCATTAGTATTCTTGAGGGTAAAGTAAATGAATGACACTAGAAAATATGGTTCTAAAAAATAAAATTTGAATAATTACACAAACAACTAAAGGAATATTAGGAATGGATGTTCTTTATTCATTGAACAATTATGATGGAATCTTGTTCCCTGATAATTTTATAACAAAAAAATTATTTTAGCATAGATTTGTGAACTTAAAAGAGAAAATTTGAAAGTGTTGGAGGATAGGGAAAATATTAATTATGCATGGGCCAAGAGACACTCATTGTAGATGTGAAGAAATACTTGGAAGAGGGAATGACTAAAGATGAACCTTTCTACAACATGAGATTTAATACATCATCTACTAGTGAGAAGTCACATGTTGGCCACCAATTCTTAAGGAATATAACATAAGGGATGTTAATATGTCATGGTTCATCATTCGTAATAATTTGGTAGACTAAAGAAGGCCTTGATTGAATTAGTGTAGCAAAAGAATACCACCTAGGATGATCCCACCTAGGATGATCCCACCTTTGATTTAACCCAACTCGTCTACCCTATACCATTTTAGAATAACCAACTTGTGGTCCATGAGGTTTTCAAGGAAAGGGTTAACTAGTTAACATGCGACTTGTCAAAAAGTTTGACAATAAGACTTCTATTTGCATGATAGTTATTAAGGAATGATTTCCCTTTTTGTGAAGAATGACAAATTGAATAACATTTTAAGGGATCTACACTAAAATGCACAATAGCTGGATGAAATGGTAGTGAATATTCATGGGCAATGTTCTAATATTGTGGGATTTTCCCATATTGAGATCTAGAAGTTTATGGAAGTTGCAGTTATCCAACAACAAACAACAAATCAATAGGAACCCAATAATTTGCAAATTTCTTGTTAGAGATATCATGTTCATTCTTAACAAAGTATTTTTAGGAGAATGTACAAAAGGAAGAAAATGAGCTATGTTAATCATCTTTCAAGGTCTGCACTTCTTGCCTTTTACTCAATGCATTATGAGTATGTTGTGTTCAGTCTGTTCAAATCAGGAATACGGAGATTGAAGATTAACCCCTATGGATTAAAAATCTTGAGGAGCAATAGTCTTATATTTTAGAATTGTCGGTGGTAGTGAAAACTTTATTGCTCTTCCATTTTGAAGAGGAAGCTATATTGTATTTGTGTTAGATGTGCAAAGATACTGAAGTATTAATGATAATTTAATTCCTACAAAATTTATCGATTTCTTATCTTTATGATCACATGCCCTGCTTGGGAATTTGGTTTATATGTCTCCCTTATTGTTCTCTTTTTCTCATATTTATATTGGTATAACCCCAAGGTGGGCATAGATGGGGTTAAATGTATATGATATGACCCCAAGGTGGGAATATATGGGGTTAAATGTACATGTAAGGTGAAAATGTATATGTATTAGGGTCTTCCTAATAACAAAGGGGCCACATGTGCAATGTGTGAATACATAAATGTATATGTATTAGGGTCTTCCTAATAACAAAGGGGCCACATGTGCAATGTGTGAATATATATATATATATATATATATATATATATATATATATATATATATATAGATAGATAGATAGATAGATCATGTAGTCATTCTTGAAGACATGTGATTTGGATGTATGAATGTATTTAGTTATTTGGAGGAAATTCTCATGTTCTTTAAGGATTTATTGTGTAACTCATCTCTCTTATCTATTTTGGAGTTGTGTTTCACGCTCACATTGGTGTACATGGTGTGTACTACTGGTTTCTTAAGATAACATAAGAAATCAGAAGTGCACACCATGTACACCAATGTGAGCGTGGAGTACAACTCCAAAATACATAAGAGATATGTGTTACACAATAACTCCTTAAAGAATAGAAAAATCTCCTCCAAATACCCAAATACATTCATACATCCAAATTGTACGTCCTCAATAATGACTACATGGTCTCTCTATATATACATATTCACACATTGCACGTGACCGCTTTATTATTATACCAACCATATTGCATATGCATTTACATGTTACATGTACATTTAACCCCATATATGCTTCACCTTGGGGTCATATCATATATATTTAACCCCATATATGTCCCCCTTTAGGTCATACCATATATGGTGGTTGATTTCATGGTAAATGATTTGGATCTCTAGATGTGTCACTATGTGTAATGTCAATTGCTCCTCTCATTTTCCATTGGTGAAATATTTTAAATATTTTTCAATATTTGAATGTTCATTTGTGAATTTCATTTCATCCATGTTAATACATTAAATGTTAGCATAGTTATAATGTTTCATAATGGAATGTCATTCCTATATTTCAATTTATCACACAACTCATAAGAGCGTTTAATTGTCTTGGAATGAGATTACAAGGGAGATTCACCCTTTGATAATAATAAAAAAAGGATGAATCCACTCGGCTTTCCTAAATCTCTCATTATTTTTAGTTCATAATGAAGGAGGAAGTTATAACATTTCATTAATGAAAAAAACATTGTCAATGCATAGTTAGTAAACTAACAATTTGTTGTGTTAGTGCTAGAAGTTTACTCTTGACTACTAAAGAGTCAAGCCTAGCACACTTTGATTTAATTGGGTTTTAGGAAAATGAGAGTGGTAGGATCAGCGTGAAGGCAATGAGATGATTGCAAATTAGCAGTTGGCCATTGGGCATGGAGTCCATTAAAAGCAAATAGCCATGTCTTAACATTCTATGGGCAGCAGCTCAAGCTAACAAAACTTAGATCAGCTCCAAGGCTATAGAGAAATGGAATGAGGAAATGAAGAAAACAAAATTGCAAGTTAATAAAAAACCACCCTGATCCTTGATACACTTACACGGAAGAATACTCAACATTCAGAAACCCTTTCTAACTCTGAATATAAGTCTCAAATGTGGTTGGTGGTGAACACTACAGTATATCCTATACTACAATCTTCTCAGCACCAAATTGCATATATATCCTATAGCAACAAAACACATTTAAGCAGATGAAAAAGAAAAAAAGATGAACTGAGGACAGGGAAAAACAAATTGATCATAAACTTTGTTATCAGTTGAAATCTTTACATAAGTCTACACAAGGTTTTCAAAATATTACATAGACTGTTCACCCTCTGCGGCTCTCTCTCAGACCCTTGGACTGAATCCCTCCTCTCAACTTACAAAATAATTCCTTTTATAATCCAACAATCCCCTCTTTGTTCCTACTCTTAATGGGAATAAAATTAAATAATGATTATAACAAATCAAACTAAAGCAAAAATCTCGAATTGATGGAGTTTCGAGTTCATTGTTAGTTGGTCTTTGGCCTGGAAAAGCTCGATCTGATTAACTAAAAATAAAATTAAGTTTAAATAAATATGATATAGGCTTCTATAGATCTCAAATGATGCAACTGGAAACAAATCCGCTTGGATTTAGGATGATTCCCTGCTTAAAATATGGAATTTATGTTGCCACCTATTCACAAAATCAGGAACAAATTTGACTTTGTTGATCATGCTCCTAGAAAATTGGAATGATTTGCCAAATGTTTATTTGTATTTCTTTGACTAACTAGAGCTGCCTAAAGATGTGGATCTGATTGCCATCTTCTGCCATTTGTCTTTCAACAAATCTTCTAAAGCATCTGGAGATAGTCTCTGCCCAAAATGTGCAAACCTGCTATCTTAAAATCTAGAAAGTTAATTTTCTATTTGATGATATTCTGCTTTAAGATCTTCGAATCGAAACAAACACCGAAATAGTCCTCACTACACAACTGAAAGTCAAGGACCCAAAAATGTAATAGGATTAATGTAGCCAGATCAATGTTAAAATGCATAATAATTCAATGAAAACAACTCCAAATGGAAATATGTCTCCAATGTGTATTGAGAAAACTAGTTGTGTGTACCATGCTTGCTCTAGAACTAATGTCTTGTTTTTGAATGAATTCCTCCATCATTTGAGCATATAGAAACCACTTTGTCTGCCCTTTAATGAAAACACCTATATACTTTGTTGCAATACCCGGAATACAATAAATGCATGAATGGTATAAAGCTTCTTGAATACCAAAACATTTCTTGATTGGATGGCTTCAATAATGTGATTCTATTGAAAATAATGAAGTCATATTTAAACATGAGGGCAAGAAACTAGAAGGTGAAATTTTCCCTTTAAACAGAAAAGCTAGCTTCACTTCAAGAGAAAGAAGGGAATTCCGGGGTTGATGAAGTATGACTTTCAGAGGGGAATTTAAAACTTTTTCTGGGTTATTTTCTTCCATTGCTTGGTTCCTCTTATAAATAGTGTTCCTATACCATGAAGTGCTAGCCTACTAGACTTGCTTAGATTGTTGCAATGACATAACTCTACGCATTTCCACCAATTGAATGTAAATCGTTGAATACACGTAAATTTTCCCTTAAACATTTGGAAATTATCACTTTGAAGGAGGTAAAGATAAGTTGGAAATTGATGAATGGAAACACAATCACAACATATGCTTGGATGAATGCATTCAACACCTGCAAATATTGACAGTTGGTGCCTTGATCCTCGCTCCAGGTCTGGCCCAAAATAACTGTATATTTTCTTGGTGGAAAAACTCGTATTTTGGGGATGACATTTGGCATGTATCAAATAGTTGGGCGCTTTGCGCTCGTGATTCTCACCAGGCTGACCATTCTCAGAGCCCTTGTCATTTGGTCTCAAGTCTTTAGCGTTTAGAGTTCAGACTTGGGTTGTCTCCTTTTTGGTGCCTTTGTGTGAGCACTGCCTTGATATTTGGCATTCAATGAGTGTTTTTTTCTTTTCGAGCTCTCCTCCAGGGCCTTGGAACTTTGTGCTTTTTGTAAGTGTTTTCGATGCTTTGGTTTGGCCTCGATCAGTCTTGGAGGTTGGGCTCAATATGCCCAAAACATTTTAAATAAAAATAATAAAACTCCCCTATTGCTTCTCTTGTGACTTGGCAGTTGTTGCATTATGATATAAGCTCAACCTTGGGCTTTGATCTGCTAAATATGGCATTTGATAGCCAAGTGGGGCCCTATAATAGAAACCCCAAACCCTTTTAACATAAGCAGAATTACTGCAGTAATCTTTAAAAAAATTGATAAAAATGCTACCAAAACTTCATGTAGCACCCTTAAGGCCAAAATTTGACATTGCAAATATTGATACTAGCATTGGCTTCATGGGGGATGGAATGCTCCCTGTGAGCTGACAAGAATAAGCATGCATGTGCTTGATACTCATAACATCCCTGCAATTTATTCAAATTGAAAACTGAAAGAACTTGAAGACATTAGTGTCTCCATTGGGCTATGGAGTCTTATGGTTGTTATTCTGCTACAAATCACACCAAACTGAAAACAAATACTCGAAAATACGAGCTTATTTATATACATTCCTACTTCTAGCAAATTGTGTTGCCTTCTCAAGTGATATGGTAAAGCCAATACAACCATTTAAGTAACTGGATCACAAACTGAAATCTACTTCCATCCATGAGCGCATATATAACTAAATAAACTGAAGAGTAGAAAAAATGAAATAACAACCCATTCTTAAAGTTATAAACATATGTATTTATGAAGTGCAAGAGATAAGAATGATGACTCAAATACAACTCCATATATCTTGCTACGGGATCAACAAAATCATATGTGAGTACCTCTCTTTGTTTTTCAAAAGAAACAGGTTGCAAGTTGATATCATTGTTCAAAAACTATATCTGATATTACTGCAGATTTAAGTTCAAAAATGAAGGATGCATGCTTGTTGATCCCTAGTGATAGTTGTTCAATGGTTGGTGATAAATAGGAGATTAATTGCCCCTGTATTTCCCCAATATTCCCCTTATCCAGAAAAACACAAGGCTGATGCAATATCTTTCCATTGTCTTTCAAAATTTCAAGTGCAATTTGATAAGAAGAAAACCAATTTTCGTGATTTATAATTGGAGCAGACATATCTTCAGATTCATAGCAATCAAAAAAATTTACAGTAGAAATATGATTATTTGCTTCTATTTCAATTTCCTGGGAAAGCACATGACTTTCAAAACCATGAGAAACCTGTTGAGGATCACGAGGAACAATTTCTTCCTTATCCATTTATGTATTACAAACATCCTAAACTTCAAACCCCATACAACATTCCTCAAAATGAAGGTCAACAGAGTATCTTTGTTTAAATGCAGCATGAAAATCCTTCAGAGAATGAATACTAGCAGCAGAAAGGGATTGACACCATTCACAAGCATGTTCTTCCAAAGAGAATATAGACATCTTCGTGAAAAAAATCATGTTCAAGCATACATTTATGAAAATTTAAGTGCTCACCAGGATGATCATGCTTTCTTCCTCTGAATCTGGGAAGATAGTCATCCCATTCAGCTATAGTAGGCATTGGTTGTGGGAAACCAGTTATGTTTGAGAAATCACAAAATGCATACCTTTGTGCAAGAATAACATCCATTTCAAATAGTCCCCAAGGTATAGGACATTTGGTGACGGAGTGTGATGTTTAGGTGCTCTGTGATGTTAAAGTCATCGGTTTGAAACCTACAGGGACAAAAAATCCATCCATCTTAAGGGTTGGTGTGGCTCAGGCTGAGTGCGATCCCCGGGTGATTTTGACGGCTTAGATGCCCCTAAGTCACAGTTTCTTAGCCACAGGTTAGTCCCACATGTCACGAACAAACTAACAAACAAACAAACAAAAACATCCATTTCAAACAAGTGAAGTCGCCAACATATTCATCTATCATGGAGTGGAGTCGCTAGGTGAATGATATGCAATCTAATATATGTTCACTTCTTGTTCATTATCAAGAAGAGATTATGATTGATGTCATTATCCAAGGGAATATTACTACATTATGTCCCCGACAATGGTGCCAAAAGATGTTAGCACTAGAAGTTGACTCTTGACTGTTAAAGAGTCAATCCTAGCACACCTTGATTTAATTGGGTTTTAGGAAAACTTAGAGAGTGGTAGGATCAACGTGAAGGCAGTGAGATGACTGCAAATCAGCAGTTGGCCATTGGGCATGGATTCCATTAAAAACAAATAGCCATATCTTAACATTCTATGGGCAGCTGGTCAAGTTAACAAAACTTAGATCAGCTCCAAGGCTATAGAGAAATGGAATGAGGAAATGAAGAAAAAAAAACTGCAAGTTAATCAAAAACCACCATGATCCTTGATACACTTATAGGGAAGAATACTCAACATTCATAAACCTTTCTGACTGTGAATATAAGTCTCAAATGTGGTCGGTGGTGAACACTACAGTATATCATATACTAAAGTCATCTCAGCACTGAATTACATATATATTGTATAGAAACAAAACACATTTAAGCAGATGAAAAAGAAAAAAATGATGAACTGAGGACGGGGAAAAACAAACTCATCATAAACTTTGTTATCGGTTGAAATCTTTACATAGAAGTCTACACAAGGTTTTCAAAATATTACATAGATTGTTCACCCTCTACATCTCTCTCTCGGTCCCTTGGACTGAATCCCCCCTCTCAACTTACAAAATGATTCCTTTTATAATCCAACAATCCCCTCTTTGTTCCTACTCTTAATGGGAATTAAATTAAATCATGATTATAACAAATCAAATTGAAGAAAAAATCTCGAATTGTTGGAGTTTGGAGTTCATTGTTAGCTAGTCTTTGGCCTCGAAAAGCTCGATCTGATTAACTAAAAATAAAATTAAGTTTCAATAACTATGAAATAGGTTGCTAGAGATCTCGAATGATGAAACTGGAAACAAATCCTCTTGGATTTAGCATGATTCCTTGCTTAAAATATGGAATTTTTGTTGCACCTATCCACAAACTCATGAACAAATTTGAGTTTGTTGATCATGCTCGTAGAAAATTGGAATGCTTTGCCAAAGTTTATTTGGATTTCTTTGTCTAACTAGAGTTGCCTGAAGATGTGGATCTGATTTCCATGTTTTGTCATTTGTCTTTCAACAAATCTTCTAAAACATTTGGAGATAGTCTCTGCCCAAAATGTGCAAACATGTTGTCTTAAAATCTGGAAAGTTAATTTTCTATTTGGTGATATTCTACTTTAAGATCTTCGAATTGAAACAAACACTGAAATAGTCCTCAGTACACAATTGAAATTCAGGGACCCAAAAATGTAATAGGATTAATGTAGCTAGATCAATGTTAAAATACAGAATAATTCAATGAAAACAACTCCAAATGGAAATATGCCTCCAATGTGTATTGAGAAAACTAGTTGTGTGTACCATGCATGCTCTGGAACTAATGTCTTGTTTCTAGATGAATTCCTTCATCATCTGAGCATATAGAAACCACTTTGTCTGCCCTTTAATGAAAACACCTATATACTCTRCTACAATACYCATAATAGAATAAATGMGTGAATGGTATAAATCTTCTTRAATACCAAAACCTTTCTTGAYTRGATGGCTTCAATAGTGTGATTCTATTGAAAAGAATGAAGTCGGATTTAAACATGAGGGAAAGAAACTAGAAGGTGAAACTTTCCATTTAAACAAAAAAAGCTAGTTTCACTTCAAGAGAAAGAACAAAATCCAAGGGTTGAAGAAGTATGACTTTCAGAGGAGAATTTAAAACTTTTCCTGGGTTCTTTTATTCCATAGCTTGGTTCCTCTTATAAATAGTGTTCCTATACATGAAGTGTTGGCCTACTAGACTTGCTTAGACTGTTGTTGTGACATAACTCTGGGCATTTCTAGCAACTGAGTTCAAATTGTTGAATACACACAAATTTTCACTTAAACATTTGGAAATTATCACTTTGAAGGAGGTAAAGATAAGTTGGAAATTGATGAATGGAAACACAATCACAACATATGCTTGGATGAATGCATTCAACACCTGCAAATCTTGACACTTGGCGCCTTGATCCTCACTCCGGGTCTAGCCCAAATACCTGAATATTTTCTTGGTGGAAAAACTCGTCTTTTGGGGATGACATTTGGCATGTATCAAATAGTTGGGTGCTTTTCGTTCATGATTCTCACTAGGTCGACCATTCTCAGAGCCCTTGTCATTTGGTCTCAAGTTGTTAGCGTTTAGATTTCAGACTTGGGTTGTCTCCTTTTTGGCGCCTTTGTGTGAGCATTGCTTGATATTTTACATTCGATGAGTGTTTTTTTCTTTGCGAGCTATCCTCCACAGCCTTGGAAATTTGTGCTTTGTGTAAGTGTTTCCAGTGCTTTGGTTTGGCCGCGATCGGTCTTGGAGGTTGGGCTCAACAGGCCCAAAACATTTTAAATAAAAATAATAAAACTCCCCTTGGTTGCTTCTCTTGTGACTTGGCAGTTGTTACATTGTGATATAAGCTCGACCTCGGGATTTGATCTGCTGAATATGGAATTTGATAGCCAAGTGGGGCCTGATAATCAAAACCCCAAACTCTTTTGACATAAGAAGAACTATTGCAATAATCTTAAAAAAAATTAATAAAAATGATACCAAAACTTCCTGTAGTGCCCTTAAGGCCAAAATTTGACATTGCAAATATTGATACTAACACGTTGAAAATCCAAATAAACAATTTCATTAATGACAAAAACATTGTCTATGCATAGTTAGTAAACTTGAAAGAGAGAACTAATAATCTAAAATACCTAATTTATCCCACCTAAATTTCTCTACACACTTCATCTCACACTTCTATAGGGATTTCCAAATTATAGCTAAGAAATGCTACTCAACAAGATAGATCAATAGTTGAAATAAGAGATTATATAGATTTCATGTATGCCACTTAATTGTCACAAACCTTCATATAGTTAGCATGTATGTAGTACACAATTTATAATGGCCTTGTGGTATGTTAAAATGCAATAGTTGAATGAAGTGAAAATATATACAGCATTGTAAGCAATGGAAACACATTTATGACATTGGCAATGCATTTGTTAGGGACAGATTTAAGATATTAAACCCAATTACATTCAAAATTACTAGGCTAATAATCTCTCAATTCATCACATGGAATATTTGGATAGACAAAATAATAAACTATTTAATAATCACAACCAAAACAAATCTGTAAAAATATCAAATTATAATACAACTTAGAAACTATGTCAACCAAAAAATGAATGTCATAAGACTTGAGAGGATCCTAAGGGAACATGCCAAATTTTATTGTTTGGGGAATCAATCTAAGTTCTCTCATACACACACAAACACACCCTTACCTTAGCAATATGTCACATGCAATTTCCTCTTAAGATATGGTGCCATAAAGGCCTTCCTATCTAGAATTTAATTTTAGCAATATGTCACATGCAATTTCCTCTTAAGATATGGTGCCATAAAGGCCTTCCTATCTAGAATTTAATTTTGATGGCGCTTCTAGAGAAAGCACAAGTTGTGTACATATTGGAGGAGTTGTTAGAGATGAGAAAAGTGAATCTCTAGTTCTCTTTATACAAATCATAGGGATTATTACTAACAATAGTGCAGAAATATTATCTCTTTTAAAAGGATTTTGCATAGCACAACTTTTAGTTGAAGGTGACTCATACATCTTTATCCAAAAATTTGGATCAAAATAATAGCTGCTAAATATCATTAGTTCTCACAATGGATGCATTAGTTGATCCAAGATTAATTGGGCATTCAAAACTCTATGAATAAGGGGTTGACATTATCACCATTATCGAAATAGACCTATGGTTACAATAATATAAAATTTATATATCCAAAGTTTTTGGTTAAATATGATTCACATTACTTAATATAAATCTTAGAATATTATGAATATGGACACCTATTGTATGAGAATGAATCAAACTACATATTATAACTCATGCATGCATTTCAATAAAGCTTAGAATATTATGAATATGGACACCTATTGTATGAGCATGAATCAAATTACATATTATAACTCTTGCATGCATTTCAATAGAGGATACAATCAAATCACTTATTTTTCTTTCACTATCGCCTCACATTGGTGCATTGAGAACTAATAGATATGGATGAATTAGTAATAATAGCAGATTTTGTGAATTTTTTTTATTCTAAACAAAGCTCAAATAATAATAAAAAATTCTCATATGCTTTTACAACTTAAGTTATTAGTTATTATGGTATTATAAAGCTCCATATTGTAATAATTTTGTATAACCATATATAAGAATACGATATCAATCATTCAAGTAGATTGTCATTAAACTATCATGTTTTTCCCTAGATATCATCAAATGCACTAACTGTTGAGATTGGATAGTAAGGAAGGTTTTCACCATGCATGGCATCCTAGCATGGAGGAGGACAATGAAACTTATCCAAGTTGATGGGTTAATCTTTTTCTTAAAATTGTACTTAGGAAAAAGTACATTAAATGGGTTATATTTTAATGTTGACTTAATGAGTACTTTTTATAAAGTTAAAGTGAGAAACAATTTAAGTTGCGGTCTTTTAATCTTGACCATTGATCTCATAAGGTGTATGAGCATCAATCTTGAACCTCCATCCTTTTGGAGATAGTGTTTCTCACTTGCTCATTGAGTAAAAAGGAGATCAACTTGGAAAGGGTTGCATTATGCACAAGAGAGAGGCAATTTTTTGAAGAGAGAAAGAGGAGAATTGATTGAGGGTTTGGAGAGAGAGTTTGCAAGGAGACAAAGGAGGATTCTACACTGAGATTGACACACATCTTCAACATTGCAAAGGTCTTTTCCTATAGACCTGATCAAGAGGATTTGCAGAAAGGGGCCATACATTTGTTGAGGAGGTTTTGTATTTGGTTGGGCTGATTTTATTGTAAAAGATCTCTATATTTTCCAGCTCAATAATAATAAAATCCAAATCTGATGCACTGGTTTTATCTCCGAGATTTTTTCCAGGGACGAATAATACAAAAATTACTTGTGTACAAGTGATGTGATTGATGTTATCTTTTACTGTTAAGTTCCTGGTTATTATTTTTTGTTGTGTAATATTTAATTGTGAAGAAAACCTGGAAGAATCAGTTAACATAAAAAATAATTGATTTAGTGAATTGGGTTTGAAGAAAATTCACATGGTATCAGAGCAGGATTGTTGAAGAAGCAACATTACATTCAGATCTACAACACAAAAGCTCAAATCTACAACACAAAAGTTCAAATCTACAACAGATAAGTTCATATCTCCAACACAGAAGTTCAGATATGCAACACAAAAGTTCATATCTGCAGCAAATAAGTTCATATCTGCAATACAAAAGTTCATACCTACAACACAAAAGTTCAAATATGCAACATAGAAGTGTATATCTGCAAAAGAAAACATAGATCAACATTAGTGGAGTTTAGATCTGTAAAACAAAAGGGTATATTACAACACAGAATCATTTTCAAAAATGGCCATGACCTTGAAAATGGAGGATAGGCTTCAGGGTGCTCAAAACTTTGTCACCTGGAAGGAAAGGGTCACTATGGTTTTGGATGTCAATGATGTCCTTGACCATGTTGATGATAAAGTTGCAGCCCCCACAGATGCAGTTGCATTAGTGACATGGAAGAAGGGTGAGGCTAAAGCCAAGAGCATACTCCTTTATGGGGTAAAGGATCACATAATCCCTCACCTCACAGGGAAAAATTACGCTAAGGAGATGTGGGTTGCCTTGAATGACCTTTACCAGAGTAAAAATGAAAACATGGTGATGGTGCTTAAGGAAAGACTGAGAAGTACCAATATGGATAAAGGGGAGGGTGTGGTTCACTACCTTACTCAACTTACACAGATCAGGGATAAACTAGGCGTAGTAGGTGAGAAAATTGAAGAGTCTGAGTTGGTATGTGTGGCAATGAATGGATTTTCAAAGTCATGGGATGTGTTTGTGTGTGGAGTTGTAGCTAGGGAGAAACTCCCTGATTGGAAGTGATTATGGGATGATTTATGCAGGAAGAGATCAGACTTGGTCAGTATAGCAGATCTTCATCTTCACCACATATTGTGAATGAAGAAGGATTGGCTCTTGCGAGCAAAGGCAAGGACAAGCAAAAGAAAAACAAGGGTGGAAAGAAGAACATTGATTTTTCAAAAGTCAAATGTTTCCAGTGTCACATGATGGGACACTTTGCCTCATAGTGTCTAGAGAAGAATAAGAATAACCAACCGCAAATGGCAGATTCAGTAGTAGTTGATGAGTTTTCCAAAAGATTCGAGGAGGATTTTTTGTTCATAGCTTGTATGTCTAGCACAACATTATCAAACATGTGGTTTGTGGACAACAGAGCATATTTTCATATGACAGGGCGCAAGGAGTTTTTCACTAGGTTGCAAGAGGGAGGCATGAATCTGGTTATAGAGCTCGAATATGATAGGCGCTACAAGGTGCAAGGGGTTGGTACAACTTCATTTCAGAGGGAGTCGGGTAAACCACTCTGGTTTTTTGATGTACTATATGTTTCAAGATTGAAAAAGAACCTCATCTCAAACTCTACTCTTGAGGATAAAGGGTATGAGGTCAACTTCCGTAATGGAAGGGTGTTCGTCATGCCAACAGGGTGAAGTGAGACGATGAACGAGATGATTGGGGTTCGAGAAGAGAAGGTGTGCAAGCTTCAATTTCAGCAAGGGAGAGCATTAGTCAGTACAACCACATACATGGGAGAGATTTGGCACAGGAGGATGACACACATACACTTTGGTGCGTTGGGGCACTTAAGACAGGCATTCACAGGGTTTCCTAAATTCACAGCAAAGAGGCACTCGTGCAAGGGTTGTGCAATGAGAAAGTATGTCTGAAGACCATTTCCACCGAGTGAGCACAAGTCCAAGGGAGTATTGGACTTGATACATTCTGACGTATGTGGTCCGGTGAGCGTGGAGTCAATGAGTAGCTTCAAATACTTTGTTCTATTCATTGATGACTACTCCAAGAAAAGTTGGATATATTTCTTGAAGGATAAGGATGAATTCTTCGACAGATTTTAGGAGTTCAGAGCTCTAGTTGAGAACCAAATTGGCAGGAAGATTCGGGTGTTGAGATCCGACAACGGGGGTGAATACACCTCCAAGGAGTTTTTGGATTATAGTGTAGCAGTGGGGATCAAGAAAGAACTCATTGTTCCTTACAATCCTCAACAGAATGGAGTGGCCAAGAGAAAGAACAGGACCATAATCGGAGCAGCACGGGAGATGGTACATGATCATGGTTTTCCATTTTTTTTATGGGCAGAGGCTAGTCGCAGGGTTGTTTATATTCAGAATAGGAGTCCCCACACAATTTTTGGGAATTTTACAACTGAGGAGGTATTTACAGGTACCAAACTAGATGTGAGTTATCTTCACATCTAGGGCAACGTATGTTATTGTCATGTCCCTTTGGAGAAGTGGACAAAGATGGAACCCACAACAGATAAGGGGTTTCTTGTTGGATATAGTGAGGCTTCCAAATCCTATAGGATCTTTGGCCAACACTTTGGAAGATCATAGTATGTAGGGATGTAGAGTTCGAGTAGGAGCGTGCATTGAGGAGGTCTAAAGACTTGTAGGAACAAGACTAGCAGGGACAAGATTTGAGAGTCAAGCCTGAGGAGGCATAGAATTAGAGAACTGGATCACAGATTCAGACACAGGGTACTAGTATAGGTATAGGTACCAGTGTTGAGAGGGAGATAGTTGGACAGAATCATCGGCAGTGATATGATGAGGAGGAGGAGGAGAATGATGCAGTTCCATAGGAGCAGAATATTAGGCCACAACCTAAGTGGTATAAGTCCACAATCAGTGATTCCATGTTGACAGGACTTCTAGAGAGATATTTCAAATGAAGTAAACCACCGAAGAGACTTGGTTACATGGCGTTAATGACACAACTCATTTATGCAGAGCCTTCCGCTTATGAGAAAGATGCACAACATGGAGTGTCGTAGGAGGCCATGATGGAGGAATATGCCTCCATTATGAAGAATTGTGTACGGGAGGTGGTGCCCAAGCCAGAAGGCAAGAAGGTGGTTGGATCTAAGTGGATCTACAAGGTCAAGCATCCAGCAGATGGAAGCGTGGAAAATCACAAACCCCACTTCATGGCCAAGGGATTTTCACAGCGAGAGGGAGTTTACTATGAGGATACTTTCACCTCAGTGGCCAGGGATTCCTCAATCGGAGCAGTCATATCGTTGTCAGAAGAAAATGGTTGGCGCGTTCACCAGATGGATGTGAAGACTTATTTCCTTAATGAATTTGTTTAGGAAGAGGTATATGTTGAGCAACCAAAGGTATTTGAGGTAGGAAGTAGAGAGACGCATGTGTGTATACTGAGGAGAGCCTTGTACTGAGGAGAGCCTTGTACGGGCTCAAGTAGGGACCTCGGGCATGTACTCGAGGATAGACACCTACTTAAGGGAGATGGGTTTCCAACGGATCGAGGCTGAACCTGTATTTTCTTGTAGGGGAGTTTGAGATGAAAGACCTTGGGTTGATGCATTACTTCCTTGGTCTGTAGTTCTAGCAGCAAGATGGGTGCTTCTTCTTGGGACATGGGAAGTATATAGTGGATATCTTGTGTAGGTTCAGGATGATAGATTGTAGGCCCGTGTCCACACCTCTAGTCACAAATTGGAGGAAGATTGATGCATCAGATTCAAAGACAGTAGACCCCACTATGTATCATCAATTAATTGGATCACTCATGTATCTGGTCAATACTCGACCACATATCAACTTTGCAATAAACTATTTCAGTCAATTCATGGTGGACCCTCTGAGAGTACATTGGATAGTTGTGAACGATGTGTTTCTCTACCTTAGTGGTACAGTGGATTACGGGTTGTTATATGAGCGTAGTGGTGGAGTGAGATTGGCAGTCTTTACAGATGTTGATTGAGCAGTATGTGCAGTGGACAAAAAGAGTACTTCGAGTTATTGTTTCAACATTGGATCATGCATCATTTCCTAGTTCAGCAAGAAGCAGAAATCAGTGGCATTAAGCTCTGTTGAGCCATATTACATGGCTTATAGCTTGGCATCATGTGAGGCACTATGGTTGAGGAATCTAGTCTTGGGATTGTTCAAGCAGGAGCAAGAAGCTACTGTGACAATCAGAGTTGCATCAAGCTCTCTGAGAATCTGGTGTTTCATGATCGTAGCAAGCACATCGATATCAAATATCATTTCATATGAGATTGTGTACAGAGAGGATCTATGAGGCTTGATTACATACAAACTGACGAGAAAATGGAAGATATTTTCACCAAGGCACTAAACAGACAGAAGTTAGAAAAGTTCAGAGATCAAATGGGGTTGAGACATAATCCCTTCCTCGCTAAGAGGGAGTGTTGAGATTGGATAGCAAGGAAGGTCTTCACCATGCATGGAATCCTAGCATGGAGGAGGACAATGAAACTTATCCAAGTTGATGGGTTAATCTTTTTCTTAAAATTGTACTTAGGAAAAAGTACATTAAAAGAGTTATATTTTAATGTGGAATTAATGAGCACTTTTTATAAAGTTAAAGTGAGAAATAATTTAAGTTGTGGTATTTTAATATTGACCATTGATCTCATAAGGTGTATGAGGATCAATCTTGGCCCTCCATCCTTTTGGAGATAGGGTTTCTCACTTGATCATTGAGTAAAAAGGAGATCAACTTGGAGAGGGGTGCATTATGCACAAGAGAGAGACAATTTTCTGAAGAGAGAAAGAGGGGAATTGCTTGAGGGTTTGGAGAGAGAGTTTGCATGGGAGACAAAGAAGGCTTCTACACTGAGATTGGCACACATCTTCAGCACTGCAGAGGTCTTTTCCTACATATCTTATCAGGGGGATTTGCAAAAGGGGGCCATACATTTGTTGAGGAGGTTTTGTATTTGGATGGGCATATTTTATTGTAAGAGATCTCTACATTTTCCTACTCAATAATAATAAAATCCAAATATGTTGCACTGGTTTTTCCTCCGGGGATTTTCCAAGGACGAAACCTCCAAACATTACTTGTGTACATGTGATGTGATTGATGTTATCTTTTACTGTTAAGTTCCTAGTTATTATTTTCTGTTGTGTAATATTTATTTGTGAAGAAAACCTGGCAGAATCAGTTAACAGAAAAATTAATTGATTTAGTGAATTGGGTTTGAAGAAAATTTCACAAAATCCCTATCTCCAAAAGGATGTGGGGAAAACATTGATCCATATACACCTTATGAGATCAATGGTCAAGATTAAAAAATCACAACTTAAATTATTTCTCATTTAACTTTATAAAAAGTGCCCATTAAGTCAACATTAAAATATAACCCATTTAATGTACTTTTTCCTAAGTATAATTTAAAAAAAAAAAAAGAAAGATTAACCCATCAACTTGGATAAGTTTCATTGTCCTCCTCAGTGCTAGGATGCCATGCATGGTGAAGACCTTCCTTTCTATCCAATCTCAGCACTCCCTCTTTGTGAGGAAGGGATTTTGTCTCAACCCCATCTGATCTCTGAACTTTTCAAACTTTTGTTTGTTTAGTGCCTTGGTGAAAATATGTGCCATTTGTTCATCAATCTATATGTAATCAAGCCTCGTGACTCCTCTATATATACAATCTTGGATGAAATGATACGTGATATCGATGTGCTTGCTACAATCATGAAACACCAGATTCTCAGAGAGCTTGATGCAACTCTGATTGTCACAGTGAATCACAATAGATTCTTGCTCATGCCTGAACAATCCCAAGAGTATCTTCTGAAGCCACAGTGCCTCACATGTTTCCAAGCTAGTAGCCATGTACTCTAGGTCGACAGAGATTAATGCCACTAATTTTTGCTTTCTGATGAACCAGGAAATGATGCCCGATCCAATGTTGAAACAACAACCTGAAGTACTCTTGTTGTCCTCTGCACATCCTGCCCAATCAGAATCTCTAAAGCCTACCAATCTCAATCCACCACTACGCTCATATAACAACTCGTACTCCATTGTACCACTAAGGTAGTGAAGCAAATGCTTCACAATTATCCAATGTACTCTTTGAGGGTCCACCATGAACTAACTCAAATATTTTACTGCAAAGTTGATATCTGGTCGAGTATTGACCAGATACATGAGCAATCCAATTAACTGACGATACACGGTGGGGTCTACTATCTTTGAATTTGATGCATCAATTTTCCTCCAGTTTGTGACTAGAGGCGTGGACATGGGCCTACAATTGTCATCTTGAACCTACGTAATATCTCCACTGTATACTTCCCCTAACACAAGAAGAAGCGTCCATCATGCTTCCAGACCTCCAAACCAAGGAAGTAATGCAACAACCCAAGGTCTTTCATCTCAAACTCAACTACAAGGTTGACCTTGCAATCTGCTATCAGTTGTTCATCCCTTGTCAAAAATAGGTCATATACATATAACACCAGTATGTGAGGCACCTCCCTTATAAGAAAATACAGGTTCAAATCAACCTTGCTCTGCTGGAAACCCATCTCCCTCAAGTAGTTATCTATCCTCGAGTACCATGCACGAGGTTCCTGCTTGAGCCCATACAAGGCTCTCCTTAGTCTACACACATGTGTCTCTTTTTTTCCTACCTCAAATCCCTCTAGTTTCTCAACATATACCTCTTCCTCAACAACTTAGTTAAAGAAAGCAGTCTTCAAGTCCATCTGGTGAACGCGCCAACCATTTTCTACTACCAACAATATGACTGTTCGGATCGAGGAATACTTGGCCACCGAGGCAAAAGTCTCCTCATAGTCAACTCCCTCTCGCTTGGACACGAAGCGGGCTTTGTACTTGTCCATGCTTCCATCTGTTGCATGCTTGAATTTGTAGATACACGTAGATCCAACCACCTTATTTCCTTCTGGCCTGGGCACCACCTCCCATACATCATTCTTCATAATGGAGGCATATTCCTCCATCGTGGCCTACTGCCACACTCCATGTTGTGCAGCTTGCTCATAAGTGGAAGGCTATGCATCTATGAGCTATGTCATTAATGCCATGCACCCAAGTCTCTTTGGTGGTTTACTTCATCTGAAATCTCTCTCCAGAAGTCCTTCCAACCTAGAATCACTGACTATGGACTTATACCACTTAGGTCGTGGCCCAGTATTCTGCTCATGTGGAATTGCATCATGCTTCTCCTCCTCATCATCATCTCGCTCTTGATGATCCTATCCAACTATCTCCCTCTCAACACTTGTACATGTACCTGTTCCAGTACCCTGTGTCTGACTCTGTGATCCAGTACTTTGACTTTGTGCCTCCTCAGGATTGACTCTTGAATCTTGTCCCTACTAGTCATGTGCATGCAAGTCTTTAGACCTCCTCCTCGAACTTTACATACCTACATACTATGATATTCCTACATGCTGGCACAAAGATCCTGTAGGCTTTGGAAGCCTCACTATATCCAACAAGAAAACCCCTTATCTGATGTGGGTTCTAGTTTTGTCCTCTTCTCCGAAGGGACATGATAGTAACATATGCTTCCCCAGATGCGAAGATGATTCACATCTGGTTTGGTACCTGTCAATACCTCCTCAGGTGTCAACTTCCCAAAAATTGTGTGGGGACTCCTGTTCTAAATATAAACAATCGTACAACTAGCCTCTGCCCATAAAAACAGTGGAAAACCCTGATCATGTATCATCACCCGTGATGCTCTGACTATGGTCATGTTCTTTCTCTCGACCATTCCATTCTTTTGAGGATTGTAAGTAACTGTGAGTTCCTTCTTGATCCCTGTTGCTGCACAATAATCGAGAAACTCCTTGGAGGTGTACTCACCCCCATTGTCGGATCTCAACACGTGAATCTTCCTACCAGTCTAGTTCTCAACCAGAGCTCTGAACTCCTAAAATATGTCGAAGACTTCATCCTTAGCCTTCAGGAAGTATATCTAGGTTTTCCTGGAGTAGTCATCAATGAATAGAACAAATTATTTGAAGCCACTCAATGACTCCACACTCATCGGACCACATATGTCAAAATGTATCAAGTCCAATACTCCCTTGGACCTATACTCACTTAGTGGAAATGGTCTATGGGCATACTTTCTCATTGCACAACCCTTGCGAGGGTCATGCCTCTCTATTGTGAACTTAGGAAACCCAGTGACTGCCTGTCTTAAGTGCCCCAATGCACCAAAGTGTATGTGTGCCATCCTCATGTGCCACAACTCTCCCATGTTTGTGGTTGTACTAATTAATGCTCTCCCTAGTTGAAATTGAAGCTTGTACACCTTCTCTTCTCGAACCCCCATCATCATGTCCATCTTCTCACTTCACCATGTTGGATTGACGAACACCCTTCCATTACGGAAGATGACCTCATACCCATTATCCTCAAGAGTAGAGACCGAGATGAGGTTCTTTCAACCCCGGAACATATAGTACGTCAGCAAACCGAAGTGGTTTACTCGACTCCCTCTGAAATGAAGCCGTACCAATCCCTTGTGCCTTGTAGCGTCTGTCATCTCCGATCTCTATAACTAGATTCACACCTCCCTCTTGTAGCCTAGTGAAAAACTCATTGCGCCCTGTCATATGACAAGATGCTTCGTTTTCCACAAACCACATGTCTGAGACTGTTGCGCTAGACATACAATTTATGAAGAAAAAATCATCCTCGAAGCTTTTGGAAAACTCATCCACTGTTGTTGAAGCTGCCATCTGCGGTCGGTTCTTCTTCTTCTTCTCTGGACACTGTGAGGCAAAGTGTCCCATCTTGTAACACTGGAAACATTTGACTTTTGAAAAGTCAATGTTCTTCTTTCCACCCTTCTTTTTCTTTTGCTTGTCCTTGCCTTTGCTCGCAAGAGCCAAGCCTTCTTCATCCACAATCTATGGTGAAGATGAAGATCCACTAGACTAACCAAGTCTGATCTCCTCCTGCACAAAATCATCCCATAATCGTTTCCAATCAGGGAGTTTATCCTGAGCTACAACTCCACGCACGAACACATCCCATTACTCCAAAAATCCATTAAGTGCCATGCGTACCAACTCAAACTCTTCAATTTTCTCACCTACTGCACCTAACTCATCCCTTATCTGTGTAATTCGAGTAAGGCAGTGAACCACACCTTCCCCTTTATCCATCTTGGTACTTCTCAGTCTTTCTCTAAACATCATCACCCTATTTTCATTTTTACTCTAGTAAAGGCCATTCAAGGCAACCCACATATCCTTAGCGGAATTTTTCCCTGTGAGGTGAGGGATTATGTGATTCTTTACCCCATCAAGGAGTATGCTCTTGGATTTAGCCTCACCCTTCTTCCAGGTCACCAATGCAGCTACATTTGTGGGAGTTGCAGCCTTATCATCAATATGGTCAAGGACATCATTGACATCCAAAACCATAATGACCCTTTCCTTCTAGGTGACAAAGTTTTGAGCACCATGAAGCCTATCCTACATTCTCAAAGTCATGGCCATTTCTCAAAATGTTTTTTTGTTGCAATTTACCCTCATGTTTTACAGATCTTAACTCCACTAATGCAAATCTATGTTTTCCTTTGCAGATCTACACTTCTATGTTGAATATCTGAAATTTTGTGTTGCACGTCTGAACTTTTGTGTTGCGGATATGAACTTATTTGTTGCAGATATGAACTTTTGTGTTATAGATATGAACTTATTTGTTGCAGATATGTACTTATGTGTTGTAGATGTGAACTTATCTGTTGCGGATCTTAACTTATGTGTTGCAAATATGAACTTATCTATTACAGATCTGAATTTTTGTGTTGCAGATATGAACTTGTGTGTTGCATATTTGAATGTAATGTTTCTTCTTCAACAGTCTTGCTTTGATACCATGTGAAATTTCCTTCAAACCCAGTTCATTAGATCAATTAATTTTTTTGTTAACTGATTCTACCAGGTTTTCTTCACAAATAAATAATACATAACATAAAATAATAACCAAGAACTTAACAGTAAAAGATARCATCAATCACATCACATGTACACAAGTAATGTTTGGAGAATTCGTCCTTGGAAAATCCCCGGAGGAAAAACCAGTGCAACATATTTGGATTTTATTATTATTGAGTAGGAAAATGTAGAGATCTCTTACAATAAAATATGCCCATCCAAATACAAAACCTCCTCAACAAATGTATGGCCCCCTTCTGCAGATCCTCCTAATCAGATATGTAAAAAAAGACCTATGCAGTGTTGAAGATGTGTGCCAATCTCAGTGTAGAAGCCTTCTTTGTCTCCCATGCAAACTCTCTCTCCAAACCCTCAAGCAATTCCCCTCTTTCTCTCTTCAGAAAATTGTCTCTCTCTTGTGCATAATGCACCCCTCTCCAAGTTGATCTCCTTTTTACTCAATGATCAAGTGAGAAACCCTATTTCCAAAAGGATGGAAGGCCAAGATTCATCCTCATACACCTTATGAGATCAATAGTCAAGATTAAAAGACCACAACTTAAATTATTTCTCACTTTAACTTTATAAAAAGTACTCATTAAGTCAACATTAAAATATAACTCATTTAATGTACTTCTTCCTAAGTACAATTTTAAGAAAAAGATTAACCCATCAACTTGGATAAGTTTCATTGTCCTCCTCCATGCTAGGATGCCATACATGGTGAAGACCTTCCTTGCTATCCAATATCAACAGTTTCTCACTTGTTCATTGAGTAAAAAGGAGATCAACTTGGAGAGGGGTGCATTATGCACAAGAGAGAGGCAATTTTCTGAAAAGAGAAAGAGAAGAATTGTTGGAGGGTTTGGAGAGAGAGTTTACAAGGAGACAAAGGAGGCTTCTACACTGAGATTGGCACACATCTTCAGTGTTGCAGAGGCCTTTTCCTACAGATGAGATCATGAGGATTTGCAAAAGGGGGCCATACATTTGTTGAGGAGATTTTGTATTTGGCTGGATTGATTTTATTGTAAGAGATCTCTATATTTTCATGCTCGATAATAATAAAATCCAAATCTGTTGCATTGTTTTTCCCTCCAGGGTTTTTCCAGGGACAAATTGTCCAAAAATTACTTGTTTACATATGATGTGATTGTTGTTATCTTTTACTATTAAGTTACTGGTTATTATTTTCCGTTGTGTATTATTTATTTGTGAAGAAAACCTAGCAAAATCGGCTAACAGAAAAATTAATTGATTTAGTGAACTGGGTTTGAAGAAGATTCACACTAACAACATATTGATATTATGAATTAAGATTAATATATTATTTTTAAAATACTTTTCTAGGCCCGACAAAACTAAATTAATTTAGTTTTCTTCACATTTAAATTCTTTGTTATTGTGTTATAAGAACATATTAGTAGTTTTTCAAGTTAATTTCTATCAAACTACTATGCTTTCTATGGAGTGATATGATAAATGAATTGGTATTTTGAAATCCCAAGGAAAAATTGTTATTGTGTTATAAGAATATATTAGCATTTTTTAAAGTTAATTCCCATCAAACTACATGCTTTCTATGGAGTGATATGATAAATAGATTGTCATTTTGAAATCCCAAGGGAAAATTAATGTCAATCCAATACATTTTGTATGTAATTTCACCCTTGAAAGCATATACTTCCGTTCGATTTTTATTTAAAAAAAAAAAAAAAAAAAATCTAATACATTTTTTTTTATGTAATTTCACCCTTGAAAGCATATACTTCTGTCCACTTTTATTTATTTAAAAAAAAAAAAATTGATTTTGTCATTAAATTAATATTTTAGGCCCGAACCAGAATGTGCACATCACATTAATCAGATTACAAGAATGTGCACATGACATTGATAAGATTATTATTTCATCGATTGTAGTAGGTCGTTATATTATACCACTCATGGTTGCAAATGCATAAGAAACTTCGAGTACTAAGAAAAATATTCGTTCCATGCCCAATTTATCATAAATTTCATAGATTATGTAATAATAATAAATGTTTCAAACCTCAACCGAGAAGCTTAGTTATGCTTTATATGTTAACATAAAAAGCGTTTTTTGCAACAACGAAGAAATCATACAAATTAGCAATTTTGGGGAATCGTAGCTAGCTATATATTAAATCAACAAACAAGTGACAAGGAGAGAATAAAAGAAGAAACGAGTAAAGAAGTATGGTAATGGAAGGCGGCTTGGAAGTTGAGAAACCCCATAAAGACAACAATTTTTCTTTAGTTGGCTTTGGAAAACAAGATTTTGATTTGGAACAATGGTCACACACAAAGTTAGCATGGTCATGGTTAATGTGTTTCATGCAAAATCAATGAGTCAATCGATCATCTTTTTGTCCATTGTCCTTACTAAAAACAATGTGGAATGGCATTCTCCAAGTTGTAAATGGAATGGATGGTAGATATAATCTTTGGTGAGATGCTTGGAAAGTTGATTTCAAGATAGATTTTTGTTATACTTTACAGTTTTACCTTTTTATGTGTTTTGGGGTCCTTGGATGTTAAGGAACAAAATGTTGTTTGAAGGAAAATGTATAGCTTCTAGTTAAGGGTTCAAAATATTAGGGTCGCATTTGAGGGTTTTGGGGAGACTCCCACTGCAAAAGCTCAAAGGTTCATAAGGAGACTTATGTCATTAAAGGGATTGCCTAGGATTTATTTGATAGAACTAGCCAAGGAACCCTAGGTAATTGGATATTTGTTATACTTTAGAGATTTACCTTGTTATGTGCTTCGGGGTCTTTGGATGTCAAGGAACATAATGTTGTTTGAAGGAAAATGTATAGCTTATAATCAAGGGCTTAAAAGATTAGTGTCTCGTTTGAGGGTTTACGAGAGACTCCCACTGCAAAAGCCCAAAGGTTCATAAGGAGTGTTACAACCCAAATTGATTAATTTTATCATAGTTTTAAGTTAAATTTAATTAATTATTAAAATATATTAATGAGTCTTTTATTATTTTATTATTAAAAGGTGGGTGAAGTAATTAATGGGGGGTAAGGTTGTTGGGGAATTAATAGGGGGATAAGGTTGTTGGGAATTAATGAGGGGGATTTGAGAGAGGAGGATAAGGAAGAAGGAGAGGACTTGGAAGAGGATCCCATTTTGTTTTAGGATTTCTGAATTTTTGAAAGAGAGGAGGAGGAAATTGAAAGAATTGTTTTGGGGAACTCTCATAGGACACTGTTGTTGCTAGGAATTTTGGGCTCAGGGGCCACGAAACCTCAAGGATTCTTGGATCTAGGGAGTCGGAGAGGTTGTTCCTAGTTGGTTGGGAGGTTAATATTTAGTCTGGGCAAGAACATGATCGGACAAAGGGACTAGATAAACCAACCTGCAGGTGGAGGTATGTATTATGATGTTGTTACCATTATTATGTTGTTGTTGTTGATATTATTATGTTGTTACTGTTTATTCCTGGTTTATTCCAAGTATAGGAAAATCATGAAAGAAATTCTAAACTAAATTTCAATCATTAAAGCAGGAGATTTTAGAAAACTTTTAATTATTTTGAGTCCTGAAAATAACCAGGCTCTTACATATGGTATTAGAGCCCGGTTTCAAAACTGAAACCTGGGCTTCACCACCCACAGCACTAGGATTTTGTCTTTGTGCCAACATGGTCTGCAACCTCTTCATCTGCAATCCAATTTGGGTTGTTAACTTAAGGGACTCGTAATTATCCCTCTTGGAACCTTCTCTGATCGAAAAGTTGTTCGATCTACGAAGGCTATCAACCGAATGCAATCTCCGGGGAGACAGCTTTGCAGAATCGCTACCATCTCTATTATACCCAGACTCATGGTTCGATCTCGGGGTCTCTGTTCTATCAAACCCCTTTCTCGAAATGTCACGGTCCCTCCTAGGCAAAACTCTGTTGTAACTGTCCCTGGATCTCTCAAGCCCCCCATCGGTCTCATGTTCAATTCTCTTCCTCGACATCCGGCGTTCTTCCATGGATTTTTCGTAGCCGAAACTCTGGCTACTATCGTTGTAGCTTTTCTTATAACTGTTGGGTCGACTACTCTCTCCCTCCAAACCCTTGAGAGATCGCATCTTCACTCCCTCGGGCTCCCTTCGCCCCCAATATTTACCATTTCCATCACCCTCCATCAAATCCTCGCCATACGACCTCGGCCGCTTCATTATGAAATGATCACTAAACAAGCGGAATCACGAAATACCCTCTATTCAGGAGAACCAAATCAAAATAAAAACACCAACAACACTATTGACCGGGGATCAAAACCAACAAGGTTGTTTCCAAGACAGTACCTTACCTTATACTCCTGTGATTGTCCATCGATTCAAGCTGAATAAATTGGTTGTGTTGCAGAGAAGGGCATGGCATTAATGAGAAGATTTGGATGATTTAAAAACGGCATAGAAAGCGATGCACCCCCACCCCGGCCTAGCCTGGCATGCCTGCAACTTCGTCTCCATACATTTTGTCAAGGATTACCCTTCAAATGCAGTAAAACACTTCATGTGCAGGATTACCCTAGAAATGCAGTAAAATTGAATCTTTGCCCTGAATCTCCCAAAATAGACAAATGCTGGAAAGGCCAGCCAAGCAGAAAAGATACCAAATCGTGCTCATAAATAGTCTTCGCCAGAGATATGAAAAATTCAAGTTTACACTCACCTGTAAAAAATTGGGGAAATTTTACAGGAAGGATAACTGCCTCTTGCAAAGCCTCTTTAGCACTTTCAAGCCCTACCACGTCACTCCATTTCACGTTAGGCTTCTCGTGAATAATCGTTGAATTGAGGCCCGCACACAATTTCGTTTGTTCACGATCCTCTCCATGTCCATCTCCATCCTCGTTCTTGTTGCCTGGATTGGCCTTCACTCTGGTCACAACAGCTACATCACCATTTGTAGTAGGCCCTGCACTGCCTTCGTCATCCAACACAACACGGATTTCCTCCGCGCTTCGCAAATACTCAGTAAAATTATGTGTAATTGCCTCTTTAATCTTGGGGTTCTTATCATACTTCAAATGGGTTTTGAAGTATTCAAGGGAATTCATGTAAAGAGGAAAGGCCTTGGCATAATTCACTGCATTATCCTCTTGTACTGCTTGTCTAACATACTCTATGGCCTGCTCCTTGAAATTGCTATACATTGTTGCTACTAATTCTTATGTGTATATGCACTCAATGTTTCGCCCTGTAGAGCAAAGTACATGAAGAACAGGGAAATCCCAATCAGACAAATATCACTACTCTGTTTCCACTGCATAGTACTATGAAACCAAAGTGCCCACGAAACCTATAACTCTATGAAAATCAAAACCCGAAGCTATTGATCTCAGTTATACCCTGAATTTCTTTGAATGCAATAGAAGAGGTGACCGCATGGGGTTTCAATGAACATGAAAGGATTTACTTTGCACTGGATCACCTTCAATAATAAAAAAAAAAATGGGCTGCATTCACAAGAGATCCACGGTGTACGGAGGAAAGTGTCTCTACGCTTTATCTTGGCCATGAAGGTTAAACGTTGCATGGGGCAAGGTTGTCGATTATATGTAGTAGAAGCAGTGAATGAAGGGAAAGGACCCTCATTGGATCAGTATCCAGTATTTTCGTAGTTTAAGGATGTTTTTCCGAAAGAGTTGTCAGGATTACCTCCTAAGAAAGAGCTTGATTTTACCATTGAGTTAAAACCTGGTGCGGAGCCAATTTCCAAGACTCTGTATAAGATGGCAGCGCCAGAACTTTGTGAGTTGCAGATGCGGTTGAAGGAACTACTCAACTTAGGGCTAATAAGGCCTAGCGTCTCACATTGGGGTGCACTAGTAATTTTTGTGAAGAATGATGGTTCCTTACGACTATGTATAGATTACAGGGACTTGAACCGTGCTACAGTGAAAAAATAGGTACCCAATGCCATGGATAGATAATCTCTTTGATCAAATGAAAGGAGCAACAGTGTTCTCAAAAATTGATCTACGATCAGGGTATCACCAGTTAAGGATTAAGGAAGACGATATTCATAAGACTGCATTTCGAACTCGGTTTGGGCATTACAAGTTCGTTGTAGTACCTTTTGGTTTGACCAATGCGCCAACAGTATTCATGAGCCTCATGAATGGTGTATTCTGAAAGTACTTAGACCACTTTGTACAGGTCTTTCTGGATGATATCCTCATATATTCCAAGAATGAAAGAGAACATGAGGAACACTTGCGAGTGGGGTGTTGTCATGCCTTAGAGAGAAAAAAAAATGGTATGGCAAGTTGTCGAAGTGTTCTTTCTTCCAGAAAGAAATTCACTATTTATTTCATATCATTTCCGGTGAAGGAAACTCTGTGGACCCAAAAAAGGTAAAGGTCATTATGGAATGGCCAGTCCCGAAAAATGCTCATGAGGTAAGAAGCTTCATGGGGCTAACCGGTTATTATCGAAGATTTGTGGAAGGGTCCTCTAAAATAGCGAAACCCATCACCACTTTGTAGCGCAAGGGGGGCAGGTATGAATGGACAGAAGAATGTGATAGTGCATTCATCGAGCTTAAGAGGTTACTAACTAGTGCACCAATTCTACGAGTGTTGGATATGGAAAAAGACTTCACAGTTTGCACGGATGCCTAGAAGCAAGGGTTCGGGGTCATGCTAATGCAGGATGGAGGAGTTATAGCGTATGCGTCAAGGAAGTTGAAGCAACATGAGGAGCTTTACGCTACTCATGAATTAGAGTTGGCAGCTGTAGTGCTAGCTCTGGAACTTTGAAGGCACTATCTAGTAGGGTGAAACTTTGAGCTCAAAACAGACCATGAAAGCTTAAAACATCTCTTCACTGAAAGGGATCTCAATGCCAGGCAGAGGCGATGGAGTGAGTTTATGAGTGAGTACGATTTTGGAATTTCGTACATCAAGGGAAAGAAAATTGTGGTCGCGGATGCCTTGAGTCGGAGACCACGTGTCATCTCTTTGGTACCCTTAAAAGTTAATCTTAGGAAGTATGTGTTGGGGCAACTTCTTGGAGATAGTTGGTATTTAAAGGGTACTTCAACCCTCCAGAGTGGAAAACAATTAGATTCAAAGTATGAAGGATATAGCATGGAAGCAGATGGACTATTAAGATATCAAGGAAGGATGTACATCCTCGAAGGTGGGGATATTTGAAGCATCATACTCAAGGAAGCCCATAGAGCACTTTATTGTGCACATCCAGGTGTGAAGAAAATGTACGTGGACATGAAGAAGCTTTTCTTCTGGGTAGGCATGAAGCGTGATGTAGTCCATTTCGTCGCCAAGTGCCTAGAGTGTTAACAAGTGAAAGTTGACCACCACCACCCGACAGGTCTCCTACAACCACATGATGTTCCTATGTCCAAGTGGGAAGTTATCTCTATGGATTTTTTTGTGGGATTTCCGCTCACATCGCATAGACACAATGCCATTCTTGTGATAGTTGATAAGTTGACCAAGAGTGGCCATTTTATTCCGGTTAGAGACACTTTTGATGTCACTGATGTGGCACACGTGTTTATAAGTGAGGTCATATGTTTGCACAGGTTACCCAAGAATATCATTTCAGATAGGGACTCTCGATTCACATCTAGGTTTTGGACAAGTTTGCAGTCAGTGTTGGAAACTCAGTTGAACTTAAGCACAACTTATCATCCTGAAACAAATGGGCAAACTGAGATAGTAAACCAGGCTCTTACAAGGAGATTTATGTCATTAAAGAGATTGCCTAGGATTTCCTTGATGGTATTAGCCAAGGAACCCTAGGTAATTGTGGAGTAAGAGCCCCTTTATTTTTCAATACTTGTCATTTCTTTTTTTATAAATTTGGTGCTAGGAAAGGGTCCAATAACATAGCTAAGTTTTTAGCTCTTTGGGTTCTTCTAAAACCTACAGTTGATAAGGGCCTAAGTAAGCTTCAAGTAATGGGAGACTCAAAGCTTCTTATGGATTGGAGAGAAGGAAAAAGTAGAATACCAAATCTTACTTTAAATCCCATTTTGAACAGAGTTCTGGAGGAAATAAATCATTTTGCAAATATCTCCTTTAATCATATTTTTTGAGAATTAAACTCACACTAACAAGTTGTCAAAGGAGGCCCTTTCTTTGTGGGGAGGCATGCTTTTGGAACAAGGGCACAAGGACAGCTCCTTTCTTTCAAAAATCCTTGATATTTATCTTTTAATGGTTTTTGAGCCTTAGACCAGTGGTCTATAAGTAATGATCATTTGTCCCAAAGAGACTACAATTGTTGATAGCTTTTTGTTTTTGTTTTGTGTATGGAAAAAGGTAGTCTTAAGCCCTTGGTTTGTGTTGTTATCATGTATGGAAAATTGTAATTATGTCATACAAGTTTGTGTCAAGATGTTTTGATAACGCCCCTTTTTCAGCTTTAACAACTAGACTATTTATAATTTTATTTCATCTCATAAATTCTTGGATACCTAATCCTCGTGTTTATGGTATTTTGTAATTATTTATTTAGGAATATGAAGAGTCGTAGGTCATTCAAAAGATGAAACCAAAAGTCATCCAAATTTTTATTTATGAATGTATTACGTTAATGCAAAACATCCAAGCGTGGATTTACTATCTTATGCCCGTACCTAGCCTAACAATGGCATATGATTTCTTGTCTTTGTTATTCCATATTGCACACTCTTTCTCTAATGTAGGTATGGTCAGTCTATTGCCATTCTCTCCTTGTCTACTCTCATTCTATTCTTGTCTACTATCCATCTATCCTTCACAAATTCCATCCCTCAAGTCAATAAAAATCAAAGTGTGTTTGATCTTTCTGGATCATTTTGGATAATTTTCTTTGTCGGTCAACGCCATGCCAATGATGGAGATGAGAGAATGCATCTTCAAACACCATCTTCTTCTTTGAGATACCAGCATACTGGAAAGAGAGACCACATATCAATGAAAATGTCGAGTTGAGATACCTCAAGCGTCAAGCCCTATCTTTCCCGCCTAAAATATATATGTTGCTACAGAGTGAAACATGACTTGTCGTAGAAGAAAACTACTTAGATAGATGTGTCAAGAAGTGGTCACACATATAGCTTCCTTGGAGAGGGAGTTGAATTGAGTTGAGCTATTAGTTTGAATTGAGCTATGGCAGCGAAATCGAGGCGATGAAGTGACAACATTCAATAGGAAATAAGGAGGAAATCACATAATGACAATTCTAGGAGAACGCTACAGAAGAAGAAGAAGAAGTTATTTTAACATCCATGAGGCTAACAATAGCCTATGCGATAGACCACCTCACACATTGATTTCTGCATTCCAACCCTTTTCCTGTTCAACTTGATGATGAGTTCCCCTAATTTCTCCATTGTCCCCTCGCTGAATAAATTATTCCAAGAGCTAGTTGTCAAGATACTTACATAGTTGTCCTTACTGTCTTTGAAGGCTTCACACTCTAAAATGAAATGTTTTTTTGTTTCCACTTTTCCAGAGGTGCAAAACATACACACCCTTTCTTCCCAAGCTTCCTTTGGTCTTTTCCAACGCTCGGTTTCACAACGGAGTTGATGGGAATTGGTTCTTAGTTGGGAAACAAGTATTTTGTCTCTCCAAAATATATTGGCCCCTATGTAGGCTTTTTGATGATGATTGTATGTGGGGTTAAACTCTTCAATATAATACTCTTTCTTTCTCCCTAGCCCTTTATCCCAAGTTCGCTTGTTGTTCGTAGGGCACCTATCCAAGTGAATATCCCATTTACTAAGCCATTTAATATTTTGCTACATCCACGTCTTCTTTCTTTTGCACAATGTGTCATTGAAGACGACCTTAGGCCACCGACCTTCTTCCATTTGCACAATTTTTTTTTAGATATCTTATGAGATGCACCATAGCAATTGTTTCAATAGGAGCAGCCCCCATTTCACTCAGCATGATATCATAAGGGATTGAACTTTTAATTTCAAACTTGTTTGTAATCAAGCATTTTTTAATCTTCTCAATTTGCTTCCATTGTAAGTTAGATGTATTGTTGGCCCATACTTCACAACCATAGAGAACCACCTGGATCACTAAAAGCCGAAAGAGAGTTTGCATAGTCTTCCAATCCCATAGCTCTGCCTCTCTACACCTATTTTGGAAAGCATAGAATGTTTTCCAACCCCCCAAAGTTCTTTTCTTTCTGCAACCTTCCCAACTTAGATTTTTGTTGAAGTCAATTCCGAGGTATTTGTAATCTGCAACTTCTTCAAGAGTGTTGCCTTCAAAGTACAACTTATGTTGATTATGTTTTCTTTCGCTAGAGAAAACTACCACTTTCATCTTACTAGTATTGACTTGCATCCCCACTGTACTACAAAAGTGCTCAATGGAAATTAAGTGTTGTTGCAACCCAAGAGTAGATTTAGCAATCAGAATAAGGTCATCTGCATACAAAAGAAGCCTTATCACAAACTCACCCAAAAGAGCACCATCACCTTCCTATAAGTTTAACCACTCTTCAAGTTTGTCTATATATAAACCAAAAAGGGTAGGGGACAATGGGCACCCTTGCTTGACCCCGATATCACTCCTACGACTTTCGGAGGTACCAGTTGACGTTCTAATTTTGACTTTAACCTCCTCATATAGCCTATGGACAACCACTCTAAGATGCATAGGAACCCCAAGTTCTTCCATTCTCTGCCAAAGCTTATCTCTAGGGGTTGTGTCAAAAGATTTTTTGAAATTGACAAAGCAACAAAAGGATTCCTCTTTTTTCTCCCACATTTTTTCAATGATGTGCCTTAGAGTTATACCGTGATCAATCGTTGAGTGTTTAGGTCTGAAACCTGCTTGCCCTTTAGCACGCTTATCTCCTTCTTCCGCCCACTTGTTGATTATGTTTTCTAGCATACTTCCGAATAACTTTGCAAACAAGGGGTTTATCAGTATGGTCCTATAGTTGGAGGGATTGTTGACATCCCCACTCTTGAAAAGCAATACTGCTAGGCTCATTGTCCAATCTATAGGGAATCTATGTTGAATGATGTTGTTGAAAATTTTCATAATGTGAGTTGCAAGAGTTTTTGAACCCCACTGCTTGGAGTTCAACTAAATCTTTTGTTTTCCCAACCCCCAACTTTTTGATACCCACCTCAATCTCTTGCACGATGAAGAGCTTAGTAATAGTGTTGACCAAGGGAGGGGAGTCAACCTTAAGATCTTTCTCATAAAGTTGTTTTGCATACTCGAACCATTAATAAGCTATGATATTATTTTCAGTTTGTTTCTTTCTCGTTTGAAGTTCCTTCCAAAATAACTTGGAGTTATTTTTCCCCAAGAAGATAAGTTCCTCCCTCCTTGAGATCATGAAATCAGTTTTTTTCTTTCTTACAATTTTCTTGTAGGATTTTATGTTTATTTCCTTCTGACTTGATTCTTTCAAAGTTTTATTTGTTGTTTTGCATTCCTCATCAAACCAAGCATTAACCGAAAAGCAGTTTGTTTCAGATTTCCCATTTTTTGTTGTTTTGCACTCTATAAGTGCGCTTTGAATTAAATTTGTTAGTTCATGACTATGGAAGCCCTGGGATAGAATTTCCTCCTTGTTAAACAACCTCTCTAGCGATGTCTTGAAGGTGTTACAGTTTTTTTGAGTCAAAAGAATTCTACCCTTTGAAGGAGGTTGTTGAATGTGTTGATTTTTTGTCGCATGATGTTGTTGTTCAGCCCAAGTAAAACTTAAATAGATCGGTCTATGATCAGATTTCAACTCCCACAGTGGTTCACCAATCAAAACTTCCTCCATTTTCTCACACAAGCCATGCGAGCAAATTGCGTAGTCTTAAAATTACATGAAAAGAACTTAAAAAATGCATTTGAGAGGAGTATGTATGCCCTATTGACAAAAATCAGGTGGGATGATGAATGATTACTCATGTTAGGGAGGTACTGTCATGGATTCAGAAAGCCACCCAAGGAGGAATTTCAAAGGCTAGCACAAGGATCCCTTGATTATTTATCCTTCACCCACAAAAACCTATGACAGAAGAACACTCAATTTTTAATATCGTCAAAGAATAAAAATCCACGAGAAGTCTTGGACGTTGAGGTGGGACAGTCGATGGCTAATACCACGTTAAGAAGTTATCAATTGGAAATATTGCATGCTACTATGGAGAGGAATCTTATTGTTTTTCTGGAAACTAGATGCGACGAAACCTTGATCGCTATATAACTTATGAAGCAAATTTGGATGTGCTCTATTCACCCCCTGACATCTCCCAACTCTAAAAAAATGATGAGCAAAGTTCACCAATGAGAAAATGAACGATAGAGTGAAGCCAGAAGGAATAACAAAGGGAAAGGAAGACAAAGTAACACGAAGACAAACTCGTTACTCCATGATTCTCCCCTTGGGCATTTCAATCTCCCGCATATAGAAACATTCCTCTGCCTGCAAGTCTATCTATGCGTTACTCTGTCTTCCTTTCACTTTGTCGTTCCTTCTAGCTTCACTCTACCGTTCACTTTCTCCTTGGTGAACTATGCATGTCATTTTCGAGAGTTGGGAGACATCAAGGGGGTGAATAGAGCACATCTGAATTTGCTTCAACTGTATAGCAATCAAGGTTTTGTCGCATTCAATTTCTAAAAAACCAACAAGATTCCTCCTTAGATCAGCATGAAATATTTGCAATTGATAGCCCCGTGACATGGTATTGGCAATTGACTTTCCTATCTCGACATCCAATACTTTTGGTGGAGTTTTATTCTTCAACAGTATTAAAAACTAAGTTTTCTTTTTCTGACATGGGTTTTTGTGGGCAAAGGATAAACAATCAACGAATCCTTGTGCCATCCTTCGAAATTCCTCTTTGGGTGGCTTCTCGAATCCATGACAGTACCTCCCTGACATGAGTAAGTGTTCATCATCCCACCTGATTTCTATCAATAGGGAAAACGAGCTCATAGAGTGCTCTCCTAGAATTGTCATTATACAATTTCCTCCATATTTCATGTTGAATGTTGTCACTTCCCATTTTTCGAGTAACGTTGATAGCCAATGTCTTCATCACTTGATTTACATTGATTGATTATAAAATAAATTATGTTGTTATGGTGTTTAAATCGCCTCCATTCTACCACCATAACTCAATTAAAACTAATAGCTCAACCCAATTCAATGCCCTCTCCGTAGAAGTTATGTGTGACCACTTCTTAACACATCTATCTTAGCAGATTTCTTCTACAGCAAGTCACATTTCACTCTACAACATATCTATATGAGCAGATTTCTTCTACAGCAAGTGATGTTTCACTCTACAACAACATAGATATTACAGGTGGGAAAGATAGGGTTCGATGCTCGAGTTGTTTTTGCTTGACATTTTCGTTGATATGTGGTCTCTTTCTGGCCAATTGGTATCTCAAAAAAATAATTGGTGTTTGAAAATGCATTATCTCATCTTCATTGTTGGCATGGTGTTGATTGAAAAAGAAAATTACCCAAAATATCCAAAAAGATCAAACACACTCTAATTTTTAACGACTTGTGGGATGGCATTTGTGAAGGAGGGAAGGATAATAGACAACGAAAGAATGACAATAGACAAGGAGACAATCACAATAGACCAACCATACCTACATCATATAAGGAATGTGCCAGAAGGAATAACAAAAACAAGAAAACATATGTTGTGATTACTGCAATAGTAAGTGAAGAGGTAAGCCACCATATTGTTTCCATTAATGACTCCTATGGTGCTTTAAAGAAATTGATGAATTTGTATGACTGTCACTCAAAAATGGAACCCATACAATTGTTGGTGCTCTTCAACCTAAAGTTGAAGAATGATGATCCCATGACTTTAGCTTATGAGATTAAAGCCATAATGCATGACATTGATGCCATTGGAGTGATGATAGACATTTCTCTCACGACCTTCATTAAAGCCCTCTACCCTACATATTCTCACTACCTTGAATCCCTGCAAGCTAGTGGTCATAAGAAATCCATCACATTTGATGTCGAGATTTTGGTACCTTGGAAAGTGGTCCTCTTGTGTTTGTGAGTCTGTAAACACAAAGGGGGGGACTATTACCCGTATACATTTACTTTATGTTCTAATTTCACATTGACTTTGGAGACTTAAGTCATAAAGTGAAATTTGTCACTTCAGTCGTAAAGTGACAATTAATTCACAAAATGGGTGAATTAAAAGACATAAAACAAACTATGGAAATTTAAGTAAAGTGGATTTCTAAGTAAGATTTATGAGAAGTGATATCACCCATTGATTAGAATTGGGCTAGATGTGATCTAAGCCCTTGATCTTTTAGATTTGGCCTAGGAGAGGCTAAAGGAGGCAAAAGGGTAAGCATGAGATTCATTCTTCACTTAATCACTTGAGAGAATTGAGTGAGGAGAAGAGGAGTGAAGAGGAAGAAAAAGAGGAGTAAGGGTTTGGAGAATACTTGGGCGCATTCTTGAGGAGAGGAGGACACCAGGGTCTGAGCATGTCATCCTTGAGATGAGGAGGGCACAAAGCTTCAAAGAGGTCGCACTAGCTTCATGAGAGCAATCATGGAGGAGAAGAGCGCAAGGGTTTGAAGGAGGAGCAAAGTATGAGGGTGCACCATGTAGGCTTGAGCTTGAGAGCTTAAGTGTGGAGGATTTGTTTGTGTAGAGGGTGCACTAGTAGAGGAGGCGCACCCATTGCTTGAGAGTGGCTCTTGAGTGAGAGGGTGCACTTCAAGCTTGAGATAGGGGCGCATTTGGAGAGGCGGAGAGGTGCACTTCATTATTGGAGGGGTGCACATGTGGAGGAGTGCTCCATTTGTTTTGGGGAAGGCACACTTGGGATATGTAGAGTACAATCTTTACAGTTCAGAGCTTACTAGCGCTCTGAAACGATTTGTACACTCTTTTAATAATAAAC
Organism: Picea engelmannii; assembly: GCA_009831015.1. Lineage (NCBI taxonomy): Eukaryota > Viridiplantae > Streptophyta > Pinopsida > Pinales > Pinaceae > Picea > Picea engelmannii. The sequence goes on along the minus strand of ML788142.1, from coordinate 566,038 downwards.
ACAGGCCAATTAACCACATGCATTTAAACACATTTAAATTCCAGGGTAAAAACATATAATTTTACTGCTATGCTTAACAATCCATAGCATTTAACAATAATTTCATTTACACAGCGGAAAACATGATCCATAAACAGCACGGTCATACACCACATGATCAAGCATAATTCAAATACTTATCTGTTAACAGCTGTAGAAATCACCAACCAAGTGCAGGCCTTCCACGAACCTCCCAGCCTTAGACCACACTGTTCTTCAGCTCAACAGTGAGTCACCCCCGAGCTGGGACCGAGCTCCACCCCAAGGCAAGGAATCCTAGGCTAGGTTGAGGTTACAGGGAAGACATCACAGAAATATCTGGAAGGATTCTTCCCAGAGATGCCATCTTACGCCCACTACTACCAGACCCTCATTCCCCACATGCATGTTCTGCCCGGGAGTATACACCTTCACACGCACAGTCCATCGG
>ML788142.1:549363-564754 GCA_009831015.1 Picea engelmannii | reverse complement strand
CAGATACAAAATCCAGGCCCTTGGCCTTCAACCCTTAGGCTCTCTGGCCTAATCAGACACATAAGCCTACTGGCTTATACAAAACTTGGCTCACCAGCCTATAACACATATTTACAATCTCTTTCAATTCATAGTTTACATCGAGGTTCGGCCTTGGGGACACTACAGGATAAGTGCAATCCAAGAAAAAGGAGGGGGCGCTCACATCTTTCCAAGAGCCAAGAACTCTAGGAGGGCGCAAGCACAAGCTAGCGGGCACATATCCCAAGAGGGGGCACAAGTCATCATTTAACACAGACACGTTCCTTGTGTATTTACTTGTTGTAGCATTTGCTTTGAGATCTCGAATATATATATATCTTACTGATTTTCCCCATGGGGGTTTTTCCAAGGACGTGTGACCAAAACCACTTGTGTACACTTGTCATGGTTTTCTTATTACTTTCAACTGTAGGTCGTTAAATATCCTAGAGGTGTGTTCGATGTTGAATGCATGCTATTGAAGGCTAACTTGGACAGCAAAATCACCCATAATTTATCCTTATAACAAGAGGCATTAAAGAGCATCAAACCAAAGATTTGTGGGCAGATTTGGAGAGGGTAAAGTTTAGATGTAGTGGGCTGTTTTGAACAGCAAGAAGGCTGCCCTAAAACAACGAGTAAAACAGTTTGAAAGAACCCAAACATGGTGCACAAGTGGTCAAAGGCATGCATGCATGTTGGGAAGCCCATAGAACCGCAAAAAATCTTCATTTGACACTTTGGTAGAGAAAGTTGTAGAATGTGAGAAAGACTTTGAAAAGAAGTCTCCCATTGGTGAGACCATGTCTTTTGTTCAAAAAGGGAAGAATCAATCACACAATTCTTCTAGAGAAGGCAGTAAAAGAGGACGTGGAAGAAATAATTTTAAAGGTAGGCGTGTAGACACAACCATGGTAAGATATCCATTCTTAACTGTGATCTTTGCGGAAAGAATGGGTCACATGAAGTAAAGACATGCAAAATCCCATGGAAGAAGATTTCAATGACAATGTAGATGGCATATTTTATTTTGCAGATAAATCAAGACTCAAGCCTTAAGGAATTGGCACCATTTGTTTGGACTCCCAAACTTTCTTCTACATGATGTGCTATGTCTTCTTGAGCTACAAAGTAACTTGTTGTCTCTTGTGCACATTCAACAAGGCCACTCTATTCATATCTTCAATGGCAAATTTGAAATAAGGAAGGCTTCTAACAACATGGTTGTTATGACCAGAGTGGAGAATGGAAGATTGTTGAAGTTGAAAGGGACATCTGCTAATGCACAAAATTCTACATACCTCTCTCATCATGATGAAGGTACATTGTCATCTAGTCTCTTGTGGCATGCTAGATTTGATCACATTAATTATGATAACCTTCATTTGTCAAAAAAAGAATGTGGTTTGCCTACTATTCCTAGGAACCTAAAGCAATGCAATACTTGTATCATTGGAAAATATAGCAAACAACAATTTCATGATTTTACTTCGAGAGCATCTAGAAAACTTGGGACTGAGGCATTCTGATTTGTGTGGACCCATGCATGTTCCAACTACTAATGGATATCATGTCTTTTATTGATGATTACACCAAGATGTGTTGGGTGTACTTGATGAAAGATAAATCACAAGCTTTTATAACTTCTAAAAATTTTCATGTATGGATTCAAAGTGAAGCACAATCAAATATTTGCTCTCTTAGTATTGATAATGATCACTATCTATTAAAACCAACTTTGATTTATTGGACATATATAATTCTATGATCTAATAACTTAGAAATTTCCAAGTTCCCTTTTATTTTGTTTGTCTGACTCATAAAGCACACTGAGCACATGAAATATGGCTCAGTATAAGACAAGCTTTGAACTTTGTTAAGGTCATAGAATGTGGAACTCTTCTCCTGGCACAGACGGTCTTGGAAATGTCAACTAGAACCATTTGCCCAACCTGTATTGTAACACAAACCCCATAAAGCAATATCAGGGAAACAACTGTCTGAAAGAGTTCAGGGTATCCTCATGCCCTGGAACTCTCACTAGAAGCAAACTTTCCAACGAGTTAGTCATCAACTTGGCAGTTAACATTTAACTTTAATTTTGTAGGTTATAACCCCATATCCAAAGAGTGCTCCTAGTCTGTGCATAAATTCCTATATTTTTCTGGATGGGCTTATTAAGCTAAAACAGTTAAGGATAGCACATGTAAGGCCAATAGGAAGTGTCCATTCTCCTATGCATGCACCAGTTTTCACCTTAAATTTGGCCCATTGTTTTATCCCTAAGATACTTAAATCAGAAAACCTAAGAACAACACATGCAGATGCATTGAATCCATTCAATAGAGGGTATATGTGCAGGGTTAAATTACACTGCATACATTTTTTCATGCTAAGAAACAATTTTGCTGACTGCTAGCTATTTTGAAGAGTTTCCAGTTAAAACAATATTTATTCTAGTTGTGTGCATGTCTAGTCGCACATACATAGCCCATGATAAATAATTAGAGACTTCTGTATCAGAGCATTAACATTTCTAACAATCATAAGAGGAAAGAGTCCCTCGAAATATAACAATGACTATCGCAAATGTAAATTTTAAAATTGAAAACAGCCAATGTTTTGCCTTTCAAATGCCACAACAGATATTCCATGGGCCTTCTACATTTCCCCTAGTAGCCGACTGACCTACTACTTCAAACAACTCGTGCAGGCTCAATCGCCACACATTTCACAATCCCTTAAGAACTCCTGCAGGGTCGGTGGAAATTCCAGTTAGAATTTGTGCATAAACAACAATTCATACAAAATAAGCCAACGAATAAAATAGCAAAACTTTCACTTGGTTTATGCCTATTTCAAGATTTGCTTGGGGTTGAAAATAGAAATTTTATTCCAGCAGTTTTGCACAAAATTAAAGGATAAAAAACCATTTTTTTCATTTTGCACTGAAATCTATTAACTCAATCCATTAAGACTACAGAACTCTAGTAAACTAGCACGATTGTTAGGTGCTATAGACGTTAGACATCTCTTAAAGTCGTGCCGAACCTATTTAAAGAACTATTTGATGAATTCTGCCAAAGCTATTTATGAAAATATCAGCCAATGCCAGGCCAACGAAAGGTTGCAGAAAGGTTACAACTTGGGTTTGGCAGAAAGTCTTATTTTCAGATCCTCTGCAACTGCGTCAATAAATTCTTCAGTGTTTAGGTAGTGCTCCCTCGAAAGCCTGCATAAAATATTTACAAGAAAGATGAAACAGTTAGAATGTGTACAGAAGGCTGCATATTTTACAATATACAGATCTTAAAGCACAAAAACAAAACCTACTTGGAACCGTGAATGATTAGTGCCAAATCTTTTGTCATTTTTCCGGCCTCAACAGTTCCTATACAAGCAACTTCCAACTTCTCAGAAAATTCAAGTAGCCTTGCATTTCCGTCCAGTTTTGCCCTGCCAAAGAAGTAACAATAATTAAACCGACTCCAGATAAAACAATTGTTAGAACAGGGATACAAGACACTCTCGATGGTGACAAGATGTACGGTAGATGCTAATGCCCATAGCATCTTCCATACGTATAATGAGAATCATAAGCCCATGAAAAACAAATAACATCAATGGATTTCCTAACAATGTGAATCTAGGCAGATACCTGTGTGCAAGCCCGCGTGTCCATGCAAAGATAGAGGCAATGCTGTTCGTGCTAGTTTCACCTCCCTTTTGATGTACACGGAAATGCCGAGTAACAGTGCCATGAGCTGCTTCAGCCTCAATAGTTTTTCCATCAGGACAAACCTGGACAAGACAACAAAATCCAAGATGAAGCAGTTTGCAAACAAACAAATTTAGTAATTTCAAAATTTTCTAGAGCCTTTATTCACTGGCATCAGCTGTAAATCCAACTTGCAGACTCAGTATCTTCATTCAAGAGCAACATGTAATTATCAATATAGTTGCAGCATAATAATATGTTGTAACTAAACGACAAATACAGTTTCAGAGATTTCAAGGATGAAATGGAGATCGAATTCTTTCTGAATGAGATTCTCTAAACATAAACCATCACAGTTGTTCTGAAATCTGAAGTTCAACATACTAAACAGTTCGAAAATAGGCAAACAATGATTAAACACTAACCAGAAAGAAATGAAGGGAACCTCCAAAACCATAATACGTTAGCATACTTAAATTTTAAAATAAAGTTAAGATTTATAAGTGTTCTGCCTTTTGAAATCTTTTTTATTTTTCAAAATTTGCTAGAAAAAAACAAATGAGAAACAAAAGACCTCCGATATGGCAGATCTTAGATCTCAGCTTAAACTTCAAAATTAAGATTAAGTGCATCAGACACAATGTGATTTCTTAATATTTCTGTTGTCAACTGCTCAAACAAAAACTTTAATTTTAATGGAACATTTGAAAATTATAAAGACAACCATAAACACACCCATGCACAAACATGAAAGGCATTTGTATACTCTTACACAAATGTTAGCAAACTGTTTAGCAGAGGACAGAGCTTAGGTCAGACAAATTATGCATAATGACAATTAGGACTTAATGCATGTAAGCCAATTTGCAGGCTACCATTTCTATAAATAATTGATATAAAATACAAGCAATGCGCTCAAAAGTGAATATGGACATAAAAATATGTTATGTAAAGAAGAATACAATCTTACCAGTACAGACGTCATCAAGCCAAGGGATCCAAATCCTTAAAAAATAAAAACAAAATTACCACAATTAATAACATGATTAATGCCCCATAACATAAGCAAACAATAGATGTAAAAGGTAAAACATCATGACTGGATCCAAATCAGATCATTGAACATCCTTATTACGATCTACTTACCCTGTGCCAAGAAATCACTCTGCACATCACCATCATAATTTTTGCACGCCCAAACATAGCCCCCTTCACTCTTTAAAGCATAGGCTACCATGTCATCGATAAGCCTATGTTCATACCTGTCCAGTCACATTCAAGAAAATATAAGAGATTACCAGACAGATGCAAATGATTAGTAGTATATGCTCAATATTCTCAATACTATTCCTGCGAAGACATAAAACTCACCAGATTCCTGCTTCTTCATATTTAGTTTTCCAGTTGGATTCATAGACCTCTTGGAAAATGTCTTTGAACCTAGTGAGTGCAAATCATATCATGAACATTTTCATGGACTTTAAGAATATACTAACCATTCAAAGAAGATGTGTGTAATAAACAAGTGGCAGATAACAGGGATAATAGCAAAACTCAGTTTAGGATTCACAGAACAAGGGCTAGTAAATATACCTTCCATCGTATTTTTTCAAAATTGTGTTTTTCGTACTAAGGTAGAGTGGCCATTTCTTCTCCAAGGCCACGGCCATTGAAGCCTCAGCAAATGAACGTATAGACTGCAAATAGTAAACCCAGAAAATAAGAGATAAAAGTGAGACAGCTTCCTCTTCAAGTACAAATGTTGCATTTGCTCAAGAACAGAAAAGAATTACATACCTCGTCAGTATTGTACATGGCTAATGCTACTCCTCCATCACCTTTAAAGTTGTACACCTCTAACTCAGTTGTTTCACCACCTTTCTCTGGAACTGCGTCGGTCAAGATAAATTGTCAGTTGAATATAGTGATAAAGCAGACATATCATTTTACATATTCAAACAATGAAATGGTATGGATGCCGATGGATGAAAGAGAGCAAGGCTTGAACACACAAGGTGTTCATCATTGTTGGAAAATCCTCAGTGTGCAGTCATCCAGATTTTAAAGCATCCTCGGAAGCAGAATTTGAACAGAATACCGAAAGAATAACTACAGAAACATGAAACCATACCAAAAACTAATTTCAGCTTGCCAGGGCCCTGGATAACTGTATCTGTTGCTTTGTATTGGTCACCAAAAGCATGCCTTCCAATACATATGGGTTTTGTCCATCCTGCCAGTAATAGAGGTACGAATTGTTAAACGGCTAAGATGATGTACATTATTAACAAAATAACAACCATGGCCAAACTTTATTACCTGGAACAAGCTTAGGAACGTTCTTACACATAATTGGCTCTCTGAACACGGTACCTGCAAGGCAATACAGCTTTTTAAGCATTTGTTTGGCTGCAACATCCTTTTTTTTAAGACATCAAACTAGAAGCACGATAATTGACAAGTTTCCAACCATTCAAAATGTTACGGATAGTCCCATTGGGACTCTTCCACATAGCCTTCAAGCCAAATTCCTTGACTCGAGCTTCATCTGCAAGATAATATTTATATAGATGTTTCAGAAAGCAAGGTTGTAATGAGCACCTAAATGTCGCCTGGACAAATTTTGAAAAAAAGTGTCATATTTAAAGGTCAAGCAAAAAACAATAAGAAATAAACCTGGTGTGATGGTTGCACACTTGATGGCAACATTGTACCTGTGCCAATCATAAAAAATTATTAGAGAACAACGTAAACCCTTAATCTAGAAAGGAAGGCAGATATAACACGTACAAATATACAAATAGTAAATAGTTTGATTACAAGACACTCAATAGTAAAGATCATGGTTAACACAAAGACTTCTTTCACGAATACAGCAAAACTGATAGAAAACAAAAATGCGGAAAATTCAGCATAAATCTAATTTAGTAAAAACAACTAGATTACAGTCTCTTAAATAATAAAAACCTACAAATCACCTTACAAGTTTTTAGTATATCAAAAAGTTTAGAACACAACAATCTAATCATCGCTTGACAGAACTGAAAAGAAACCATAGATGCATGCAAAGCAGAGGTTATTCAATTAAAGGTGGAATTCCACCATGGACAATTGTTGGTTGATAAAGATGGTATTATTTTTAAAAGATTAACATGTTCTCCAGTAAAGTAAATGTTCTATTATTTTCCATTATTCCATGCTGATATGACACCGTGAGAAGGCCACAGTACCAGATCCTCTAAGCAAACAGAGAAGAAAAAAAAACTCAGATATTCTTTTATTAGAAATATAAAGAGAACTACCAGCAAAGGCTAACCTCAGTAAAAAGAGAATACTGTTTTGCAGTTTTGTACATACTAAGAACTACCAGCAAAGGCTAACCTCAGTAAAAAGGGAATACTGTTTGCAGTTTTGTACATACTAAAACCTTCTTCAAGTTTTTAKATATATATATATATATATACTTTCAAGGGTTAGCTCAAAAAGTCATGAGTTAGACCTGAAGAGTTAACTCAAGAAGTCATGAGTTAGACATGAGATCTCTCCTTCAAAATCGGGGAAGTCAAAGATTCAACTCTTTTAATAACCCATTCCATAAATCAATGAATAAGAAAGTACTCAAAAAGATATTTTCCTTGGCAAAAAAATATGTATATTACCAGAGTGTTCATTTTAAATAGTATGCAAAAGAACATGACTGGCTTAGTACTTTGTAGAGTACTTGCTGAATAGCCATCCATTATTCATTTGTTGCAAGTTCAAAAGAATTCTACACGCTATACTACATAGACCACAGTACACCAAGTCCCGTGTTTATGAAATCCAAGTGTAAATCACCTTGAGAGCTTGTTTGCAGTAGTTTGGTTCTGTTTTTCTAAGTGGAAAAGGCATGAATTAATTGAAAGCCGGTGAATTTAAGACCACACAATAAAAGTATTTTAATAAAAGAGAATATCTATCAATCATGAAGACACATGAAAAATATCACATCAGCCTGTCGTTTAACAAGGTTGTGGATAGAACCTATTCAAAATAAAGGAACTAAGTTGTGTCCAAGTTGCTGCTCAAGAAGTTTCAGCTTAGAATTTCAGAAACAACACAATCAACAGCCAAGTGGGCTTGCCGCATTATACTAAACCAGAGTACCAAATACGGTAGCAGCTATTAAGCAACATTGTCATCTTGAAGCCTAGTTAAATTCCCATTTGGCACAGAACAAATTTTTATTAATTTTAATTTGATGAGACTCAGCTGAAATGCATGCCACACACTTGTGATGTGCCCGTGTTCTGGCGTGGGTTAACGGATACAGGCTGTCAAAGCTCCAAATGTGACAAACTGCTGATCCTGGTAACCTGGAGAATTCTCTAGCTCGCTTTCAAACCATGTAATGATTGGTTGATGTACCTCCATTGGCATATTGCAGAAGGTGGACATAAAATGCAACAATGAGCAAAGGCCACAATAGCTTTTAGGAGTATGGTTCGAAATAATTTACTTTTAAAAGAAAACTATTCTGCCAATCACATGTAAAACAATCCCTCTAATTTTTCTTACTGTCCATAAGGCAGGTATATTATAATAACCAGCAGCAAAGACCCTGATACACAACCTGGTAGTTATAGTGTGGTCACAGGTATCATGCACGCAACACCGTTGTCATTTTCAAACAATAGCCATTACTAAGTCATATAATTCCAAAGACATCCAATCGCCTTTAATTATTCCATACAATAAACTAGGCCTAATTGATTTGTGTCCACATTTTTATACGCCAGAAAAACAGTTAAATTTTGGTGTCCTTGCCAGATCTAAAAACCCCAGATCTCTTAACTTAGTGGTTGATTTTCACTACGAAAAACTAAATTATATTTGCTCGCTAATCAAAATCTTGGAGGAGGGGAGCAGAACTATGGGCTTACTTCAATGTGGCCTCTGCACTCTCAACTGTAACCTTGTCATCTGTAGCATCACGGTGGGGGAGCCCCAGATCAAAATACTTAATATCCAGCTCTACAAAAGGGAAAATAAGCTGCAAAAACATATCAAAAATGTCAAGAGGATTTCACAGACGTCATTTCTATTGTCCAATTAAATGGTTTCATAACCTAATCTAATGCAATGTAAATAACATGGTCTGGAGAAATCTAATTCATGAAGAACGAATTGCTGGGATTAAATTAAAAAAAAAAGCTCAAATCTAATCTAACAATTGCAATTTAACACAGAGATCAGCTAGGAGAGCATAATGATCATTACCAAACAAAGAACTAGATCACACGCTCTACATCACATCCACTTGGGCAACATCAGAAACCCCATGTAAAAAAAACAATAAATTGTGCAATGATAATAAGGTCAAAGACGAAAAAAAAATGACTTTGAGATGACAAAGCTAGGGGCTTAAATGTAACTATGATCTTCAAACTCTATGTTTGTTTGCTTATAAGTAAGCACGTTTTTTTATCTTTGGTTGCTTATAAGTAAGCACGTTTTCATGGTGGCTTGGCATGCCCTAGCTAAGTCACATGGTTCAGGTTTGAGTTCAATTAGGTTCGATTTGGGTTTGAATTTTTCAATAAGGTTTTTATGAAGTTCGGCGTTAGGTTCGGTTATATATATTGAATTTTAATGAAACTTTATCTCAAATTTCAATAAAATTTTCCTTCAAATTTGTCCTAATATCTTAAAGTTCAAATTAGGGCACATATTCAAGTTCATTCAAGTTCGGTATTAGGCTCGTCAAACCTTGAGGTTCGCCGAATTTCGAACCTCAAGCTTTAAGTTCAGCAAACCTTGTGACTTAGTGTCCCAATGATCCAAGCACTCTCTAGCTCAACTTTTCCAAAAAAAAAAAAATTAAAAGTCACTTGAAAAAGAAAAGTGATTGAATCATAATAAAAGCTCATTAGTCTCACTATGCAGACATTAAAGAAAGGATGTTCCAGTGAGCTAAGCACTCTCCAGATCAACTTTTCCAAAAAGATCCAACAAAGTCAATTGAAAAAGGAAAGGGATTGAATCACAATAAAAGGTCATTAGTCCTCCTAAAAAGGTATTACAGAGAGAGGGATTTCCCAGTGACACGAGCACTATCAGATCAACTTTTACAAAAAGAATAAAAAAAAAAGTATTTCAAGACTAGATTGTGATTTCATTCCAGAGCTCTCTTCAAGGAAAATACAATAATTTATTTACAGATGTACCTTGTCCTTGATCATTGTCCAGATGACCCTGGTCATTTCATCCCCTGTAAGAACACAAACGATCGGATCTCAGAACACCATCTACCCAGGAAGTTAACAAACAAATGCAAACCCGCCTCGTATTTACTGGTATAATCCATGACCATGGATTCCATTGGATTAATATCCAATGAAGGAGCTTGAATCTCCTCAGTAATGACAATCATAATAAACAAATTGATCTGAAATTTACCGTCCATCTCAACGATCGGATTCTGAACCTTGATCTTCTCCGACGCCATTGTAACAGCTAAAACCCACAACAAAACAAATCGCTTCTGAGTCGTCTTTAAACAAAATTTAAATCCAAAAAAAACATGCAAAACTGCCTGCCTGATTTGAGCTTATAGTGCGCAGAAAGAGGCAAACCAGAGAACGATCGAAGACAAAGAAGGACGGGAACCGATCCGAGACGAACTCGCGGACCTACGGATCCAAAACCGCGATTCAACGAAAGATTCGAAATCGCCAAAAATCGATTTAGAAAGAGCGAAAGAGATAGGTGAGTGCAAGTAGAGGGTCACATATTAAATAGCAACACAAAATGGATATGCTCAGTGTTAACCGCTCGCTGTATGGTCACATGCAGTGCCTAGCTGTGCCGTGGCGGTTTCGTTTTCTTAGACTCTTACCTAATCGCCCACACTCACTCGCCCATTGCTTTGTTGCCACGCTGTAGTGAATTGACTCGGAGGGGAATGCTTTTATGAAAGAGGTAGCATGCGAACGACTATGGATATAATTCATTAATGGATGCGGACGACTATGGACTAATTCATTAATGGATATAATTAATTAATGGGTGTGACCCCAAATCCCTACTTACCTTTACAAACTGCTCCACCAAACCCCAAAAGCATGTTTACCCAACAACCTCTATGCGTTTGGGTCGACTCGTTCAAAGTGTGCATTCACCAAGAATCACAAATTGACTATATAATTTGATTCAGTTTAATGGTTAAGAATACATATTTTTTTTAGGAGGTTATTGGTTCAAATCTAAATAGATAAATTATATATGCCTTTTAAATTTTAAGAATTAAATCATTGTCATAAAAAAAAAAATTAATTTATTTTTATTTTATAATATTTTTTCACATTTAAATATATTATAAAATAAAAATAAGTTAATTAATAGACAAACCAACTCTTTTTCAATAAAATTTGTTTGAAAAAAGATAAAATTTGTTTAAAATTATATTTGTTTTTAACATAGAACATAAAACTTTATCTTTATAAGTTTTGATACATTTAAAAATGATTTAGATTATAACAATTTAGAAAAAAATATTAAACTAAAATTAAAATTTATTTTTAAAAAACTTATAAAAAATCAAATTTGTTTATTTATTATTTCACTTTTAATGATATTTAATAATAATGAAAATATTTTAATTATTAATTTATTATTTTTTTCTTATCACATTTTTATTTTTAATTTTATAAAAAAAAAACTTATAAAAAATCAAATTTATTTATTAATTATTCTATCAAAATTCAATAAAAAAAACTTATAAAAAATCAAATTTATTTGTTTTTTAATTCACTTTTAATGATATCTAATAATAATTAAAATATTTTAATTATGATTTTATTATTTTTTTTCTTATCACTTTGATAATGATGATAATGATATGTTATCAAAATTCAAATTAAAAAAATGTCAAGATAAATATTTTTCAAATTTATTATTTTTTAATTAAATATAATTAAAATGAAAAAAGAATATTATCATAATTTTTATAATATATTTATTATAAATAATAATAAACATTATTTTACAAAAATGAATATTTTGACCGAACATCTAATACCACTTTATCCCAATGATATGATATTTATTGAAAAAAAAAATTAAGTAAAACACCGAAAATATAATAAAACGACAACACTAAATGGTATCTTAGTCATAGCCTTCTCCCTTTAACACGTGAAATGATATATATTTTCTTAATATAATCATCTTTATCATAGTCTCGATTTCCTTAGCATGTCAAATGCAATTATGATATTATGGAGAGGTACATCGTATAGGTGAGGGATACTAATTGATGGTGTAAATATGGAAGAGGTACATTGTATATGTTAGGTATATTTGGATTTTATTATGAAAGTGATTTATTATTATATTTATTTTTAATTTAAGGTAGGTTAGAAGTTAATTTTTTCATAGTTTTTATTTTCATTTTATGAGATTTAAAATTTGATGAAACGTGTTCTTTACATATCGTATAATCAATGTATACAGTTTGAGTAGGTCTAATGGTTAAGAACATGTGTTTCCTCTTAAGAGGTCACATGTTCAAATCCAGAGGGGGGTAGGGTATGTATACCTTCATAGACTTTACCAGTCAAATTGTTGGGCGGAGGGAGGTCCCTTGTCCCACAAACAAGGGGGTCTCATACACCAATTTGAGAGGGGGGTCCCTTGTCCCACAAACAAGGGGGTCTCATACAGCAATTTGGTGTGCTGAGCCGTGACCTTAAAAATAGATTATTATTATTATTATTTAATTTGCAGTAGGAAGTCTAAATTGAAATAATATTATATTTTCTTATATTTAATATATTATGAGGTTTATGGTAGATATTGTTTATATAAAGATTTTCACATAGTGAAATCATAAATCTATATGAAGATGAAAGGCGTGTTGTCCTTTTTATTAGCAAGCTTACTCAATTTCAGATGATAGTGTTATTTACTCTGAGATTCAACTCCATCCATAAGTTCTTGTTTCACTATGTTATTATTCAAACAAATCGGAAGAGATACATAGAACATGTCAACCTCTAAAAGGGCATTTGATGTCGGATTTTATATACAAACAATGTAAATCTATCTTAATTTTAGATTTATCATGCACCGAGAGGGATCTAATCCTTAGAGGTTTCAAACATTTTCTCAAGTTTTTTCAGTCTAAAAAAAAGTCACCTCGAGGGACTTGATCCATGTCTAGGCATGATAAATCCAAAGTTAAGATGGATTTACATCGATTCTTTGTGTGTGTGCATGAGCACGTGCCATATGTCAACTCTATGTTGAATATGGAAGGAATTACACATCTCTCTCATACTCCAAAATCTATGGATGGAATTTTTTTTACTTTCAATTACTTTATATTCTCTCTTATATAAAGTTGGTACAAAATTATTTTAATTAAAAAAGACACTGAAATATTGTATTTATAATCGACATTGAAATAATTTTTTTATTTTTAATAATTTTTTAAATGTCATGTATCAACTCTAAGTTCAATATAAAAGGAATTACACATCTCCTTTATAATAAAAAACTTGCAAGATCAAATCACAAAAAAAATTATTTATACTCAATTTCCAAAAATTCACCTTTACTCCATTTCCAAAAATTAATTTTGCAAATACCTCACCTTTTGGGTGGGTAGATAGTATATGAGCATGTTGCTCAGTTATTTCCAAGTAGATCAAAAGGATAAGTCATATTTACAAGACGTGGAGAAAAGATCTTAGCAATTTCTAAAAGTGCATTTGATGTTAAATCTCTAATACATTCGGAAGTTCAAATTCTACTTTAAATACAAATCAACTGAAGTGTAATTCTACTTTAAATACAAATAAATTGCAGTGTATTATTGATAGAGTTCCTTGACTTCAAATAGAGATTACTTTGTCCATCTTTTTCCAACTAAATATCAAACCAAATCTCGAGAAAGTTACTTCTCCCCCCTTTAATATCATTTTTTTTTAAGTCTTCTTTCACAATCCCATTAACCAAAAAATGATAATTTAGACAACGTAAGTGGTGTATGGGTCAACATCATTAAGTTGATCACTTGTCGTTTTGGGATTTAAATAGATTTCGTATTCAATAAAACTCATGACAAGTTGAAAAGTTGGTTGTGTGTATCTTTTTTCCATATACGGATAACAACTAAGATTTTCCTATATCAAAGGTCCCTCTATTTTGTTAATTGAACTCGAAACCTTTCCTTGTGCAAATTAAATATTATTTTTACATATTGCACGAGACTTGAATTTCACCGTTGGTGTGGTTGAAGTTTGGGGCTTAGCGGCACATCTGGATAGACATGCAGATTATCTTTTAGATTTGATCAAGGATCACTCATTGGTCGATTTGGCTTCGGATACTTTGGTACCTACTTGGAGACATGGTAGAGCTGGGGGCGTAGGAATTGCTAAAAGGTTGGATCGTATACTAGTTGTAGAAAGCTTATTGACGGAGGTTGGGCGATATCGATCATGGGTTGAGCTCCCTTTCATATCTAATCACGATAATTTGATTTCACATAAGTATAGGTGGCCTATTCATTTAAGTTAAATCCAACATGGTTGGCGGAGACAGATTTTGATTTGATTTTGAAAGAAGTATGGAAGGATGTTGTCTTCCTGGAGGAGCCGGATATTCAACACAGGATTGTATGGAAGTTAAAAACACTAACGTCATGAATCAAAACTTAGGTGAGGCAGAGACGGCGCGAAAAGCTTCGTAAGCTGGAAACACTGGAGGAAGATATAAGTTAGGGATACTCGGGATTGTCTAGAGAAGGGTTGGACACCACTTTAGATTCACATTTGAAATCTTTAGAATCCGAGCGAAATGATATTCTAAAAATTTAAGAAGAATATTGGCGCCAAAAGAGTCGTGCTACTTGGCTAAAATGTGGTGATCGTAACACTAACTTTTTCCACAAATTTGCTAGCGCCAGAAGAAACCAGAAGCATATTTGGGAGATAGATGGTGATACTGGTCAGACCTTCAAAGGTTTAGGAGGAGATCAAGGTGTTGAAAAAATACTGAGAGGGGGGGTGAATCAGTATTTCAACTATCAATAATTTGTTTTAACTTTTCTTTCACTGACAAATCTTAGTCTACTTCATAGAGATAAGTTGTTGTATATTCTTGTGAAAACAGTAATACATCCAGAGAGCTTATTATTGATTTCTTCATTCAGCAGATATCTTTTAAACAGTAATTCAACAAAATAAACTAACACAGAAGAATAGGACACATGAACACCAGGATTTAAGGTGGAAACCCAAATCGGGAGAAAACCATCGTTGCTGTTGTCTCTGTCTTTAATGATTATTATTAAGAAAACATTCTACAACCATGTACTAGTGCAGACTCATACTAGTACACAGGCTTCTACCTGCAGAAGGCTACAACCTTCTCTCGTTTACCAGCCTTTCCTGGAAGGGAGCTTCAACCCCTGGAGATAGTACCAGTTTCTACTGGCAGATTGCTACTGCTGAAGGGTTTAACGCTCATGCTCACTGCTGACCACGTTTCATTAATTTTCACACTGGATCAGGCAGTTTCATCTTGTGGTTATGACAGTAACAGAAATTATCTCAAGAATAAACACAGATCCACAGATTGTCAGGAAGTTACCAAAAGACACATATT